>JANHGB010036168.1:0-24414 GCA_026283785.1 Coracopsis vasa | reverse complement strand
AAGACAGGGCTCTCCTGGCTGGAGGAGGCTGTAAAGCCCTGGTTAAACAGGTATCTGTTTGAGTTTGGATAAGGCTTAAAACAAAGCAGGCTAAATGACTTGTTCACTTGATTATACTTAGCAGTCCTGGTCACTAGTCTCTTGCCTTCTCTTTCTGATTTGCTGTGATAACTGCTGTGCTGCAGTAAAAGAGGGGGATTAAGCCAAAACATTTTTTTACTTCATTTTTTTTTTAACTATTAGAAAAAAAATTTCACCTGAAAAATACAGAGGCCAGACCTATTTACAAGACCAAGTTTGGGTTCGAGTTCTACGTCACCTTTAGTTCTCTATTCCTATTTCCTGTTTACAACTCCTGACTTTTTTTTGGTCGTGTCATTGAAAAAGAGGAGAGCAAAAGGAAAGAAAATATTAACAGGAAAAATGCCAGAATGTCCATAAAAGTTGTTTTTGTCTCTTTATTTAAGCCCTTTAAAAAGTTGGGGTTATTTATTGAAGTTTCTCAAAACATAGAGAAAAATTTGGGCTCTATACCTTGCTTTTTTCACTGTGGTACTTCATACTGCTTGCTGGCCAAGTGAAGGTTAATATTTGGATACATTTGGAATAAAAGAACAGCAATGTGTTCTTTAGTATTAACATAAAGACTGCATTGTCAATTTTGTATTGAAGGAAAGCTAGGAGGTGATCATTTTGATTTTGGAACAGAAGATAAAGGGTTACAGCCTGCATGTCACTAGAAGTATGGGATTCTTCTGCAAGTGACAGTGGTGGCAAGGGAGTTTTGTGCTTGTGTTGCAGAAGGAAAAGGATTACTGTGCAAATGATGCTCAAGGAAAAGGATTAGACCACATATGACGTGGACAAGAGAGGTCATTGTATGCACATCATAGAAGGAGCAAGGTAGTGTGACAAGAGGTTGGAAGGATTCTTTGAAAGTCAGGAATAAAATGAGAGAAGAGAGACTGCAATTGTGTGAGTGTGGCTGGAAGATAAGGTTTCTTGTGAGCAAAAATAAGTAAAGAAGGAAAGCAATGCCTGCATTCCTAAGAAGTACAGTTTGTTCTACAGCCAAGCAGCTCAATTTTGCAGAAAAACCAGAGCACTGTGACACTCGTTAGTTTAAAGGAATAAACCATTTTTGCAAACACTTTGAGTTATAATTGAATAATGGTATCTCAGAGAGATACTTTGTCATCTTGACCTCAACTCTCTTACAGACAAGGAGTTGGCTCCTTCTTAGATTACTCCTTTTTTTTTTTCCTTACTCCTCTAATGAAAAGTAAGTGCCTCACAAATCACCATATCCTTCTCAAGAAATAAGAAGCTTGTTCCCAGACTAAACCACAGGTGAGATTGGATGCAAGCACTGCAGGTCTGCTGGGCATTCAGCATTTTTCTTCTCTAGTTAGGAATCCCAGTCACCAAGCAGTAAGATAGATGGTTCTTATCTGCATATGAATGGAGAAGCAGTGCAAGCCTAGGCAGAAGATCTTTTGTTGTTGTTTCCTTAAAAAGAAAAATAAAAAAGAAAAATATCTGTCCTGCTGTATAAGAAAAATATGAATGAAACAGAAAGGTTTCACGTTCTTTGTGGCACATTTCCACGCCACAGCAGCCACCAAACCCTGACTTCAGCTGTACTTTTGTAAGATGTTATAGGTAACGGCATATGTTTAGGTGTATTGCATTGGGTTTTTATCACAAGAAAGGAGAAGTAACATGAAAATAGAAATTATTTCTACTTTTATTACGCCAATTTCTGGTTCAAGACTTCCCAGTTATTTGGGGATTTGTCTGTTTTCACACAATGATCCTGACATCCGGTTATTCATAACATGTCACTCTCAAAGACTGCAACACTTTGTACCAGGAACTGCATTTCAGAGAAGGTGAAGCTGGGGTCAAACACATTCCTGCTAATTGTACCGATTGCAGGAGAGTTATTCCATGACTGCATTTTCTCTCTGATGGTAGAGGGGGTAGCTGCTAATTGCTTTTAAGGAGGACCCAGAAAAATGATTAGGGCCTGGACAATAACTCCCTGCCCAAGTGTATAGGACGCATGTGCACCTGTGTACCCGTGAGATAAGCACTGCTAATCTTGTGGGGAGTGTGGTATGTGAGGAGGATGTGCAGGTCAAACTATGTGAGGGTTTGGAAGGGGATACACGAGCAACCAGTGATGGAAAGGGGTTTCTGTATGTCCATTCATTTTGTACTGTTGGTACAGACTGTGTAGAAGGAATCTGCTATATTGATCCGGTTTCTTCAAAGCTGCCACCACTGCAGTGGCATGGCCACTGGCTCGTTTCTGTGGTGTTTCTACAATGCTCAGACTCCACAAAGCCTACATCTATTGTTAGCATGATCCCAACATGTAGCATATAGGTTTACTTCCTGATCTGACCTTTTCTTATAATTTTCCTGTTTATCGAATTTGTAATCTCTCTTTGAGTTGAAAAATTCATAGGGCAAGGAGAGCCACAGAAGGTTTAGTTTGTGCAGAATATCACAGAGCAGTCCTGGCTCATTGATGTGCAATGTCACAAGAGCAACCAAACTCTGCCCCTCCACTGTAATTTCTGATTTGATATATCAGAGTAAGCCTCAACTCATGATCCTGTTTTAATTATTTTCTTGGTTTCCACTTTCGCCATAAATCCTTGCTTCCTAAACCTTTCCTACTCAGAAATTCAAGTTCTGAAACCTGTCTGAAATGGTGTCCTGTTTTGTAAATATTTGTTGACCAAGTCATCTTGCACTTTATTGTTGAGTGCAGCCCTGCAGAGGAAGGGTAATTGCCTGGGATTTGGGAAGGTTTGCCCATTTCTCACATGAGGAAGTGTATGGGGAAGATCTAGGAGGTAGTATTTGCTGAACTTCCTCTAGCTTGTGCTAAAATTCATGAACTAAGAGACTAGACAGCAATTTGCGACAACCTGAAATTGCTTGGTTTGCAGAGCTTTTACTAGTGGCCACCTTAGGAGATGGAGAAAGCTTCAGTCTATCTTGTTTCAATTATTCTACACTTGTTGGAAAATAACCGAGGTTGTCAATAAGATTTCAGCCGACAAAAATTTTGTTCTGAGTACTTTTGGAGGATGTAGAAAAGCTGCCAGACTGACTTTCTGTACTGAGCTCCAGCTACCAGTTTCCTTTGCCTGCTGTTTCTTACTGCTGGGTGCAGGCTCCCATTTTAAGCTCTTTGCTTTTGAAAAGATGTAAGTCCTAATGCTCAGGTAGACTGCTGCAAGTACACTGCTTTCAGTATGCCTTTTCTGAGTGAGACAATGAAGGAGGGAGGAATTTGCCCTAACAACTGAAATTTAACAGATCTGGTTCACTGCTCACGAAGTCAATGGGAGACTTTCCATTGGCCTCCAAACAAAAGGGACAGGGTATAAGGACCAACATGAAGAGTATAATTCTGTTGTTTGCAAAGGAAAAGATAGAGTAACACCTGCTAAGAATTAGATTCTGAATGATACATGTCAAATATGAAACATACTTATAACAGGTAAAGGCTACCTGAAAGTGACTTACATAAGATTGGCTTCTAAAATTATTTCTTATAAAGGCTCTGCAAAATATCCACAATGCCATTTGCAGCCATTCCCCATGACAGTGTGGCCTGGTCTCATGCTTCAGTGTACATTTCCCAGGAGGCAGGCAGTGACTGTGCAGAAGGTTTTGCACTGGTATCAGGAGAAACTCAATGTTTTCAGTTCAAGATTGTCTAGTTTAGAATAAGTCAATGTGGACTTGAACCTGGTATCTAGAAGAAAAATCAACATAATCCTCTCAATGAAAAATACAATCAGCAACTGCATGCAAACAGCATCAAAGCTGCATTACGCACAGAGTGACAAAACAAGGTGATGTTTCTGGTGTTATTGCAGGACACCCATGCCAAGGGAAAAGTAGTTGGTACTGGCCCCATGGAAGCTGTGTTTGAGGATAGGGATTGTTCAGCTTATCATTAAGTTCACCCTTTACAACACTTCTTTCCTGGGTAGAAACAACAAAGACAAGCAGTAGTATAGCTGCTTTTCTGTTAGGTAAATGCCTGATGAGGTATATTTGCTTGCAAAGGAGCCAAGCATGACCTAATTAAAGGTGATCTGGTGGCACAGAGTTCTTCCCTGATTTTGCTCTTCCCAAAGATGGTATTTTGCAAGCCAAAGTTTCAGTTCAGACCCACTGTTCAGAAAGACATTTGAAAGCAAGGCAGAGGGAAATAATCTTCCCTTTAACTCACCTGTGTTGTGAGGGATTCTGTTTTCTCTATTAAAGATGATGAAATTGCTAACCCAAACAGCTCCCTGCCCTTCATTTAGGGATTAGTGACTTCATCCACACAAGCAGAACAAACACGGAGTGCTGAACTTAGATCTTGGCAAGTTCAAAGCCAAGAGAAAGCAAGAAAACACTCACTGCAGTAACAGTATTTGAGTCTTTTAAAGAATGAAGGGACCTACAAGCTAACGATAAAGGCTTTGGGAGCCAATTGGTTAAGCCCATCCCTGGTGTAAACCTGGTATTCTTCCAATTCAAATAATGGAAAAGGGGCAAACAAGAAAAATCCTTGGATCATCTGATTAGATGAAGCAAACAGTAAAGACTCACCTGCAACTGCAGTTCATCATGCAATTAGTTTCTTAACAGCTTCACCATTCAGATGGCCCCTTCACTGGCACAGTGCCACACTGGCCAAATAACTCAGCTTCACATACATGACAGTCAATCAGAGCAGCAGCTCCAGGCCTCCGAAGCTAAGCTGGAAGGCTCAACTGAAAGAGAGAAGTAAGGCTTCAACAGGTAGCTGTAAACAGACCAATGAGGAAGGGGGAATGGAGCCGTATAGTACTGGAATAATACTTGGAGATATCCAAAAACCCCTACAGAATAGAAGAGCTTGCCGAAAGCAGTTTGTAAGCAAAGGCCTTCATATGTCTGGCCCTGTCATTGAGATTAAGTAGGATCATTGGGAATAATGGTGAAGTGGAATGGATATTTAATTAGAGATATCAATGAACCCAAATGATTTGGAGGGGGTAAGTCATTAAGATCCAACTCCTCCTGCCCCTACTCAGCAATATTTCAGACTGCTGGCATTGTGAGCATGTCTTGTGCATGGTACATCACTAGCAAAGCAGAGTGGACTTCTGTGATGTCTCTTTTGAACATGGAAGTGCTGTGAAGGGAATAGGGAGCAGACTGCTCACGTGAGAGCTGCTATCTTCAGAAATAGGAGCAATCACTAGGAAAGAAAGTGATCACACTGCACTAGGGCAAACCTAAAACTATCAGCCTCTAGGGTGTTGTGGTTTAATCCCAGCTGGCAACTAAGTACCACGCAGCAGCTCACTCACTTCCATTGCCACCCCTGGTAGGACGGGGAGGAGAATCAAAAGAAGGCAATACCTGCGAGTTGAGATAAGAGCAGTTCACTGATTGAAATAAATTAAAAATACTAACAATAATAGGAAAAGAGAGAGAGGCATAAACCCCAAGAAAACCAAGTGGTGCGCTATACAATTGCTCATCACACGCTGTTGCCCAGCTCATCCCTGAGCAGCAGCAGGTGGCTCCTGGCCAGTTCCCCCCCAGTTTATATACTGAGCATGACATTCTGTGGTATGGAATACCCCTTTGGCTGTCCTGGCTGTGCCTCCCTCCTGGCTTCTTGTGCTCCTCCTCACTGGCAGAGCATGGGAAACTGAAGAGTCCTCGATTTTGAGTAAGCACTACTTAGCAACAACTAAAACATTGGTGTGTTATCAGCATTGTTCTCAGACTACAGCACAGCACCACACCAGCTGCTAGCAAGAAAATTAACTCTATGCCAGCCAAACCCAAGACTTAGGGTTAGTTAGAGATGGACATGCTCACAACACACAGACACATTGGGCTCTTAAACCAGGATAAAATTGAAATCTTGATATTTTTTTTCCCCATTGCAATGTTGCTTTTGGAAGCTGGCTGAAAATTATTTGATGAAATCATTTTGGCCTGCAAATGTTATTTTGTCAAAAAAAACCCAAGCCACTGGTTTTTTTCAATTACAGGGGGAAAAAATCACAGTAGAGATTTTTCAGAAATATTTTTGGGGTTTATTTCAATATTGTCATCTCAGTGTTTATTTTCTCTTATGATTTTTGGAAGTAAAGCAGAAAAGTTAAAGTAAAAATCAGCCCCTAATTTCTGACTGAGTCAAAGCAAACAGTGCCAATGTTTCATTACGTGAGGCATTTTCACTTCATTTTCTTTTGGTTTTATTATATACTGAAATATATCTATATATAAAATATATATATTCCTGGACAACTGTGTTACTTAGTGCTCAGGTAACTTTAGGAAAATGTCCTCTGACTTCATAAGCACATCTAAAATGGGAGCCAGATTATTTCAGGTGCTTACAGAGAGGGAAACAGAGTTGACGTTTTCTGTAATGTATGCAAGAACTAACTGACAAACCATGAAGTCTGGCATTAAGTAACCTTGTAAGTGTTTGGTCTGTGGTTGGGGGGTTGTAGGAGGGCAGGGGGAGATACGAAAATTAACCAATAAAATGTTTCACAAAAATAGAGTGTTGCTCTGAAAGAAGAGAAGAAATTATTTAAATTCTTTCGAAAAGCTTGACGATGTAACATGCCTTATAAGTCCCCTAAAACACTGTGGAAAGGAAGGAATTTTCTTGCAACAGCATTTTGGGATTAACTGAGCTATTTTGCCCAAGGCATGATTTAAGGTACTTACTTAATGCAATTTGTGTTACCGTTTGCGCAAGAAATCCTACTCCACAACTATTTCTAGTGTCATGGCACCAAAGTCAGTGAGTTTACACCAAGGGTGAATTTGCTCTCATCCTGTTTTCTTCACTTTATTTATTTGCCTTGGAAACCAGAGTCACCCACAATTACTTATTTATCGAGTCTGAAAATTTGGCACCAGTTTGAAAAAGCATTAAAAGCTGAATGCAAGAGTTCCTGCTCAAGCTGATGCCTAAACCTAAAGCAGTCATGATCATTTCACTTGATACTTCTGGATGAAATGATCTGGCCTGCAAACCAGCTGATTTAAAAATAAAAGGTAATATTTGCACATTAATACCTAGTTTCTCCACTTGAATCCATGCCATGGAACTGCCGTTGACTCGTAATTCAGATCCTGATGTACTTCTGGTAATATAAAGACATCGTACCCTGTGTTTGGCTTCTGTGGGACTTGGCTTGTGGCTTTCTGAAGGCAAGACACTCGCCCTACCTTGTGGCAATTTTGGTTTCTTTACCTAAAACAAAGGGTTGGGGTTTTTTTTACAAGTAAAAGAGAAAATACATTGGTCTACAA
Organism: Coracopsis vasa; assembly: GCA_026283785.1. NCBI lineage: Eukaryota > Metazoa > Chordata > Aves > Psittaciformes > Psittacidae > Coracopsis > Coracopsis vasa. The sequence continues at coordinate 17,061 of JANHGB010036168.1, read as the reverse complement.
ATAAAGCTAAAGATTTATAAAGACTTGTCAGTATTGCTAAGATGCTGCTAAACTCATCTGTCACTGGATCTAAAGATATTTTAGGATATGTTTCATTTACTGGAAGACATAGACCTACCTTTTAAAATTAAGCCAGTGTTCTTTATAACACTGCTCATTTTCAAATTAAAGCTGTTAAAAATATAGTTGTAAATTATTTTTTAAATACTTGGCTGTATGTTCTTACTTTTAATTATAAATTCCCACATTTTGACATGTTCTGACCAGTGATACTGAAACCAAATCCACAGGGAGTTAGAACTCTTCACAACAGTCCCAACCCAGAATCAGTCAAGTCTCATGTTCTGGGGGTTTGGTTGGGGTTTTTTTCCCTGTATGTATGTACCTAGAAGGCAAAGATATTCATCACAAGATCCAACCACACAGACTGAGATTTCTATCTAATTTACAACAGTATAAATCAAAGTAACTTCACTGAGGCTGAGGGAGTTCCTCTGAATTTACACTCATCAGTTGTAACAAATATAAAACATGAATTAGTGCCAGTTAGGATACTGTGTGATTATTTTTTTGGCTGAAAACATGATGGAAGTTTTTTCATTTGCGGTAAAAATAATTCTATTCTTTTTCATGCGTCTTCAGTGAAGTGTATATTAAATTTTGAGCAGAATTCCCATTTTCTATGGAAGAATGGAATTTCATAATTTTACAAAGAATTTCATCTGCCTGAAAGCTATTTTCTTTAGGAAAACTGTTCTGATGGAAATTTTCTGACCTGCTTTAAGCTGAAGTCATAATTCATACAAATAAGACGCTGCTCAGCAGATGTTCAGGAAAGAGCAAGCCAGTGAGCAAGCACACACGCATCCCCATGTGGTTACACTTGAGGTTCTTGGTGTAGAAAACAGGAAGGACAGGACAGTGACTAAAGTGGTATGAGAGCTACGAGAGTAATTGGGGTTTAATTCGGTAGGGCACCTAGGTTTTATTTCCAGGAAAATAAAATCATATCAAGTTCCATTTCAGATTAAATAGTGTTATTTTGACTGTTAAGGAAACCTTTCCAAGCACCCCTTACCCTGCTTGTTTTGAAGCCTATCTCCTTTTTAAATGGAAAATTAAGAAATCTGGTGTTAGCCAACATTGAACTGCATAGCTATAACTATTCATGGAGTTTGAACTGAATTTTGTAGATCTGAAACTGCCTTTCACAGTTAGTAAGCTGATTGCATGAGAAGAATCTGAATCTGAAGAAGATTCAGAAACCTCAGCTGAGGATCAGCTTTGCTCTGTGACTGTACATCACCTAGGTCAGATCTTCACAGGTACCTGGCTCCCAGAAAAGCAGTATTTTTAAGATCTCAGCCACAGTGTCTCTGTAGTAATTCTATAATTATACCATTGGCTGAATTAAGGTACCTGCACAAATCTACGGAGCAAGACCCCAGACTGATGGAGTGATTTCTTCTCTGAAAGCAGTGCAGGTGACACCTGACAGTATTTCCGTGTAGAGAAACCCCCTCTCTTTCTTTCCCTCAAAACATAAGATTTCTTACAGAAGATTAAAATCCCTTATTTTCCCGTGTCATGTTTAATCCCCCTCCTATTTTCTAGATGCGAGAACTGAGACCACACAGCGTTGAATCATACTCTGCTTTGTAGCTTTGCTTTGTGCGTTGCTGAGGACAGAGACCGGGCAGTGTTCCCAGCGAAGAGCCGCTGTCTATCGAGGAGATGGATGGGCTCTGCTCCCGCTCTGCCCAGCTGCCTCTGAATGCTCCTGGCTCATGGGAAATGGCCAGAACCACTGAATTTCAGCCATTGATCCCCTCCCTCCTTTCCTCTCTTTCTACCTCTTTCTTCCCTGCATTCCCTGAGGGTTCTCTTGGCTGGCTGAAGGCGCTGCGTTGCTGTGGGCAGGCTTTGATCGCAGCCTCTGCTGCTGGGTGGGGAGAGGTGGGCACAGCGAGGGCTGCGGGCTGGTTTGGGTTTACAGCACGGGCTTTCTGTGACTGAAAATCCTTAAAATAAAAAGAAATAAGTAAAATGAAGTGTCTGTAGCTGCTGTCAGAGCCATTTCACAGTAGCCGAGTGCATCTGCTTTTTCTCACCTCCAAAGCAAATCAATATGGCTTTAAATGATTTCCCTGATGCCTGGATTTCTTCCCTTGTGCTGCTCTTAGCCCAGCCAGGCAAGTGCCTGGTCATTTCTACCTCATTTTTTTCAGTCTTTCTCCCCTGGCTGCTTCTTGTTGCCTTCTCTTACAAACACATACAAAATACTCACTGGAGCAGCTTGGGTTTGCTCATGTGTCATTTTCTCACACACACACATTTGCCATCACATGCAGCCACATGCGCACTCATCACAGCGCCTTAATGCATACGCTGTTTGGCTGTATCTCCATCCCTCTCCCCCGTATGCACACATGCTGCCTAGCTGGTCGCTGCCTAAGCAACATCTGCGTATCAGGAGTTTTTCTTCTGATGTGGTGGTTAGTGCAGACGCACTCATGTTTACTTGCAGCTCTGTCTGTTGAAGATGTTCATGCTTAAAAAAAAATAAATTTAATAAATAGTCTCTTGAGCTCTGTTTTTTTTTTTTCTTTCCTGTACACCTCTTTCCCCTTGGGGCAACCATATTTGAGTGTAAACCTATAATTAGTGATGGAAATAAAAGACCCATACACAGATAAAGCCATGCTTTGGGGACTGCCCCATTTTTCTACCTCCTGCCTAATCTTGGATTTGGGTTGTTCAGAACATGAGGTATCACCGACAGCATGAAAATCCCTCAGAAATGCTTATGCATCATCTGAGTATATTGATGTGCCAGTGATGTGTTGAGAGAAACCCAGAGCCCATCAGTGTAGCTGGCTGATGCAGGAGTCCCCTGAATCCCCTTATCACTTCAGTGGTGCACAGAAACACATGAGCTGCTTATTCCAGACAGAACCCTCAGTTTACAAATCCAGACTGCTTTTACCAGTATCATTGCCCCTTTGTTATTTATTTATTTCTACCGTGTATTGTTCTGTCCCTGGTTTTGCATTTTGAGGTGCTTTTATATGCGTAGTCACCCGCTTCAAGTGTCTGGGAGATCATTATTTGCTTCTGATTAGCACAGTGCATTTGTGTGGTGTGCTGGAGGCAAAAATTCAAAATGTATCAAAATGCAAATATGCCCCCATTGACCTCTGGAAAAAAACGTGTTACATTTACAGAGCACTTTCAAAGGAAACTGGAAAGGAAGAGGAGAGCGAATATGGGTTTTGCAGAGCTTTGTGATAGTAAAAACAATAATTGCAAATGGTTACTTAGAATTTTGCATTCTGTGTAAAGCAGAAAGCCTTTCTTTCTTGTTTTTCCTTCTTTAAAGTGGGAATGGAGGGACTAGATGATGATGCTCCTGCCCACTTTGTGCCTCACTCTGCTTACACTGCTAGAAGAACCGCTGAAGTGAATGGGGTTGCTTGTGGTACATATTTTTTCAATCTGCCAAGATTCAAATTTGTAGCCTAATACATGGCAATGGCCCAGAATGAGACACAGAAATTATTCATGATCCTTCTTTCAGCGTGAAAGACTCCTTCTATAACCTCAGCTTAATGACTCTGCATTTGAGAAATAAATGATTCTCACCGAGAAAAGTGAGAGGTAGCCAAATTTACCTAGAGAAAATAAGGGTGGTATTAAGACAAGTGACATCCCTGCAGTGAGGTATGCCTCAGAACTGCACTGAGGAAAAAGATGCAATGTTACCCAAGTTATTTGAGCTGATTGCTCTTTTACCCTCAGTGGTAACAGTGAATATGCTCTTTCACTAGAGAAGACTGCAGCTAGATATTGGGTTACACTAGCAAAAAAAGGTATTCCCTCACCCCCAAAAGAAGTTTATGGCCTGGCCTTATCCTTAGTCTCCATAATGCTCTTCTGCAGATACTTGTTTGCCTGGAGGCATGACTTCCCTCTCATTGCCTGACACAGCCAAAAATGATGATGTCCTCTCAAAGCAAGGAAAATGCTTTAAAGTAACCTACCCTGCCCAAGTAAGAATTTGTATGAAAGTTTAGTACTGGCTCAGCTTTCCAATTAGCACTGCTGGTGTAATGAGAGAAGTCATTATGGCATCTTGTGACCAGTCACCTCACTGCATTACACTTTGCTGCTGTGTCTGGGGATGGAAGAAAAACCACACAAAGGAGCACAGCTGCTTCTCGCTGCACTCAGTAGCACATATTTTTATTCTTCAGGCATTATGGGTATCTGATAAACACAATAGACTGGCAAAAGGAAAGGAAACAGACATAGCTGTGATGATTACTAGCATATAAAAACCACGCAGAAGAAGCAGCATATGACCACCCCCAGTCTACCAATGGTTGTTGTGCCATTGCTGAGCTAGTTTCTCTGTCTCTGGCTATTGCTTCATTGCACTTGGTCATAAATGAAAGCTATCTAATGCTAATGACCATGGTGCCCACCCTAATCATGCATTTGAAATATTAATAAAAATAATTTATGTCATGTGACTGCTTTTTAACTAGCTGCTTTCAGGACTTTAGATCAGGATTATAAAAGACGTGCATTTATAAATTATTAGCCTTGCGCACATAAGCACTGCATACTACGGGGAGCACTTTTGTAGCACTTTAAATTAATTTATTGTTATTCATTCCAGCTGTCTGTGATGTAAACCTTTGGCTATAAATTTGTACCATCATCCAACATACCATTAAACTAAAGTGGTGCCCATGCTGGAGCATATAATAAAACATATGAATAAGATTTCTATGGGGACACTTTTTTTAAACTCTCTTCTGTTAATGACACAAGAAAAGTGAGATAACATAGTCACCCCATAACTATGCATTCATTAAAACATGTCTGGTGGGGAGTGACTTAAATTTGCACTTCTATTGAATTCTGACTCAATGTTTTTCTTTACCAGATTGTTTCAATTCGTATCCTATCTCAAGTAAAAGGCTTTGGCTGAAGCCATCATGAAGTCACTAGCTAAGACTGCCAGAGGATTTCTGTTGGACCTGAGCTTTTCAGGAGTGGAAATAGCTCCTGACCACTGAATCACAGCAGTACAAGAGCAGAGCACTTTTACTGTCTTACCTCCTCTGCAGGCAAACATTCTTTCTCCTACAGATCACCATAAGGGTAACAAAACCTTCTCTGCATAACTAACACCATAATGTCTTAATTCACTTAATGGTATAGATCTTTTTCATACCAGCCCATTGGGATACAATCTCCTGAACTTTAAAGCAAGTTATGATTGTGCAGTATTCTGCCAAGCCGAGTTAGAACCACCCATTGCTTTGCTTTGCTTTGCTTTGCTTTTGCCATATAGGTCTCGTCTTGCTCATGTACTTGTTAATACTTTTTGTCACTTTTGTGACAGATGACTTCTGCCAAGCCTGTTTGAAGGCAGTCCTGCCCATCTCAGTCTTCCACCAGTATCAGTAAGAGTTTGGCTGGTAATTTCTTAGCTTTAGGTTCCTGATATCAAATGTAGGTATATGACAACAGACAAAAATCTGAATGTCAGATTTTCCGCTCACATTATATATAACTCCTTTAATTTGTGCCAGTTGCTCATATATGCCATGCTTTTCAGGCCTAAAGCTTTCTGAGTTACTCACCCAGTAGCAGGGCTTTTGGAAAATTTACTGAGAGCAGAAAATGGCACTCATAAAGACTATATTTTAACTATAATTAATCTCACTAATATAAAGACTAATTTGATGGAATTAAGTTTTCTTTTCCTTTATTTCTAAATCTGTCTTAATTTTCACAGTTTGGGAATTTTGATCTTTGATTTGGGATCATCTCCAAACAATTGGCAAGCAGGATGTCTGAGCTACTTGGGAATATGTGTACACCAGTAAATGCCCTTTATATGCAAAAATTAGCATTTGACGATAGGAAGATTGTACAGCAAGATACTACTTTGCCAGAGAATTTTATTGTGATACAAATATCTAGTTCAATGGTCAAAAATTATTGAAGCACATTTAATAAAAACTTTAGAAAGGAGCCTATAGAACACCCCAGAACTGAATTCTGCCTCAGATAGGTGAACCACACAGGAACTCTTACAAAAATGTTGTTACTTCTTAGAAGAAATATACCAAAGCTTAAATAACATATGGACAATATTTCTGTGTCCGATTTGCATGCCACAGCAAGACCCTCATGTGGAGATCTGCACAAGAAAGAAAGATAGCAGTGGGGTGGAGTATATAGAAATAACCTGAGCTTTATTTGCACTTCTGGGAAAACTAGATGAGAGATCAGATTTACCTATTGTGTTATTCCTTCCTCTCTGAACAAAACATAAAGCACTATCAATTTGCATTTTTATATCACTTCCACTGAAAAGAAAAAACAGTTATGGCCATCTTCTGCATGGTAACAAAATGTCTTTCTGCTTCTGCCTAGGGATCGGGTCTCCAACTGACAACAAGCAAACAAGGAGTTAGTAGCACTTTAAGCTTCCCTGGCACAAGAGATTAGGAGAAGAGACATAAACCAGGTGCCTGAGATGCAAAAGGCTGCTGATTCCTGGGTTAGAGGGTGGGCCTTAGCTGTGAGTCTGAAGACATGGATGCTTACAGCAGTCAGGGCTGGTTTGGGCTCTCCTTTCATGCGAAAATTCTCTATTCATATTGAGTTTCCTTTGAATGAAGATATGCCCTGCTACTTCCAGCTGCAGGGTTAGTCTTCACCAACAGCTTTTACATTCTGTCTGAGGGCATATGCAGAGCAATTCCTTTTTATGTTTTTACCCGTGTACTGATTTGGAGCTTTTTTGCTAAGATAAAATGTAATTTACCTGATTAAAATTTTCTTTTAAGTTACTTAGTACAAAAAAAGAAAACTTGGTTCCATGAAACAAAACAAAAAAGGAATATAGAGCCTTCTTTTTTATTAATTGGCTTATCACTGTCACTTGACGTGTTTTTAATTATTTAAGGAGAGTTTCCTTTCTTGTAACACGTAGCTTATAGTTATCATGTAACTTAGGTGGTCTCAAAAGAAGGGATTGTGCTGTGTTTAAGTTGCAGCAGCTTACACGGTAGTATTCAGCTCCCAGCTGCTAATTAATCTGTTCAGTTATCTTTGCCTCCCTTTCCTTACTCATTACATAGAAAGAAGGAGCCTTTTTTTCCCTTCTTACTCAATCTTTCAGGATTTGTCTGTATTGACTTCATTCTACCAAAGTTTGCTCGAGTCCTCAGACAGCTGTGTAAAAATCATCTGAGGAGGTCTGGTAGACTGTTCATCCCCTACCTGAGCTCACAGACACCGGGTCTTGTGTACCCAGGAGGGCATCTGTTTCTGTCGTCTGAGTCATTAAAGTGATTGCCATGCCTGCCACATCACCACCTCACAGACATATGCTAGCATTTGTGGTACTGTCAAAATATGCTTTAAAGCCCATTTCAGCAACAAGCTTGCTTAGATTCCTTGCCAGAGAATGTTAATTACTGTGGTGCAGTCTTCTGTTTTCTGTGGTGCAATAACAATTAATTTACACCACTTGGAAAAACACTTACACTTTTTTATTAACAATCAATAAAAGCAAATCAATATAGTGTAAAGTATACAATATCCAAATGAAAAGCTCTTGTTTTTATACTTGAGCATTCCTAATAAAATTTCATTGTTGATTCAAGCAGCCTGTCTATTCTAATCTAATGAGAAGCTGTCAAGTTTCTTTTTAGCATTTTGGAAATGACTAGAAATGGCTGGCCTGATTCATGGCAAAAGAATGCAATAATTAACCCCCAAGTTTTAAGTCAAGATAATGATGCAAATGCTGCTGCATTCATCTTTCTGCATTGCATCACATATGCACCTGATAGTCCATGGATTCTATTTTGAATCAGGATGGAGGTTAACTTTTATTTATAGCTGTAATTAGAAAACACTATCACTAATGAAGGTTGCTCCACTGGTAGAACATGTCACCACAGAGTATATTCCCCAGCAATTTTTGCATTTTAACAGGTCTAAGAGTAAAACAAATGAATTGCTTCTTTCTGGGACAACCTGTTTATTCTTCAAATCTGATGATTTACTGGAACATTGATTTCAAAAATTCTTGGAAAAAAATCCCAGAGTTGTTTTTTCTGCCACTGCTCCAACTATACTATGTGCTGCAAAGCCTGGGAAGGTAGCTCATGCTGCTAATTTCGTGGCTCCTGGCTCCCCTGCAGCAAGGGCCAAGGAAAACCAATGCTTACAGATGTCTTAAATCCCAGCTCCTGTCCCCCACCATTGAGGGGATGGAAGCTCTGAGACTTGTCCAGACGTGATCCAACCCAGCACCTCCATCAAGTAAGTGCTCCCTTAGCTCACAGCAGGACATCTTCAGACTGCAGTGTGGAACACTTTCCCCTTCACAGCATAAGCTCCTGTTTTCATCACCATGACCCACTGCCATGGTTTGCACATTTCTGAGTGCATCCACAATGATTATAGCTTATATTTAGGAGTTAACCAGAACAGAAAGAAACAGGGTAACTTTAATCCTGTGGATGGGCAGATCACCATTTCCTTTCTACAGACAGAACTATCACGGGTTTGAGTTTAATGCAGGGATTTTTTAACAGTGAATTGATAGATGGTCCTTTTAAATGTGTGAAATGATCCAGATATGACAGCAGGTTTTTCAAAGCCATTAGACAACTTAGGTAGCTCATGGCAGTGGGCTACAAGGACAAGTGTAACTGAGATAAAAATGCATTAACTAGACTAAAAACAGAACATAAGATGGTACCAACTGCAAAGAGCTTACTTTTCATCTGAACCTGACAAAGGATGGCTAGGGTAAGAGGCAGAGATGAGGCAGTATTTTTGCTTTTATTCAGAAGTTTATGTAGAAATTGTTTTTCCAAATGTCATAAACGCATGAGCACTTTCAAGGATCCTCTGGAATAGATGCTTTTGAGCAAGGATCCTCTGGAATAGATGCTTTTGAGGCTTTAAATATTTCACTAGTCCTCTCATTCAGGTAACATACCATGGCACTATGTGAATGTGTAAGAGGGATTTTCCAATGATACTCCTTTTCTGCTTTTAATGGATGTCTTAACACAGAGAGAAATATTAGACTCAAGCAAGCCCTATGGTTTTGATTGTGGTTAGTCTGACAGTTCTGGTTTGCTTTAAGTGGAAGCTGATGAACAATGGTTTAAAAGGAGAAAAGGAAAACAGCTCCAGCACTGAGGTCAGCCAGCCACTTCCTACACCCAGCTGTTTCAGTTTATTTTTTTAATTAAGTTTGGCTTAAATTAATGATGACAGTTTAAAGAGAACTCTTTCACCTATTGAGCTTACTTTACATCTGAAACCGAGTCCCTTCTGTCCAATTGCATTTTGTTACAAGATTTGCAGTTAGGTTCCTAAAAGTCCCTGGTTTCTCCCCACTTTATTTTGTCATCTCTGTGCTCTGATATTGCCCTCTGCCCTTTCATGCCCTGTCAAAGGAGGGGTAAAGCTATTACTGCTGCAGTATGGAAACAAAGTGCCTCCTAATTGATCGTTAATACTGCCGGAGTGTGAGGATGTTGGGAATTGCTAGATCAAGCCCATTTACTCCAGCTTCTGGGTCAGCTCTTCAGATGGTATAAATCAGTGTTCCTGGTTGCTTTTCTAGCAGCTCAGTGCAGGTTTTCACTGTGGAGGAGCTGGTTCAGAAGCTCTAGACTGCAGCTCTGCCCAGGCACCAGGTCCTACAGGGCTTTTATCTAACAAACCTAAGTATGCACTCTGCTTCAGAATAGCGATAGTTTATCTCCAGAAGCCTGAGAATGAGCAGCTCTAGGAGCAACTGCTGCAGTTATCTGTTGTTTAGGTGATGGGGCAGAGGAACAGAAGTCTTTTTTTTTTTCCAGAAAGAATACAGTTTAAACCAAGAAGTTTTCAGATCCCACAAGATGCCGCAGAGTCACAGGTGTGTGCATGGTCCCTATGGCTTTTCTAAACCAGCAGAGTCACTCCTTTTTTCAGCAAACTTTGTACTTGCTGTAGAGAAGTAAAATAGCATCTGCTCCAGGGAGTTTGGCTTCATTAACATGGGGATTACTTAAACCATTCATAACCATCAATTTAAGTCTTCTCTCCAGGCTTGACTACTTTTCTTTCCCAGTTAGAGCAATTTTTTTCACCAAAGGGGAGACCTTGCCTTAATATTTAAGGTAAGAGCTGATGACTCATAACCAAAATAAGAAATGAAGTGCCACTCCTTGCTCCTCTCCACATTTGCCAAGAGAGCAGTGAGAATTGCATCATCACTCACTGCAGATATAAACATGATTGCTATGGGTGAAGTCCTCTGTAAACAGTAAAACACCAAAGATTTCTTACATTAAAATAAGTCCCATGGCCTGAGTGGTACTAAGTTTGGTGAGTCATATAGGGCTACCCAGGGAGCAGCCCTTAACTGCAGTCTTGAGAAGGCTGTCAAAGCCAAACAGACTTGTGGTGGCTTGGTCATTCATTAGTTGGAACTAGGCTCTCTCTCATCCGCCTCATTCTTCCCAGTAAAAGTGAGTAGAGGCAGGGCTGCACTTAGTAATAAGGTAGTGACAAATTAGTCTGACACGTGATCCAAATCCCTGACAGAAATCAGCATGAGCTAAGAAGAACGACCACAGAGGATCGCCTCCTGGGTGAGTCTTTTGCTGCTTTGCAGTACAGTTCCTAAGTTACAGCTTGGTAATGGTTACAAATGTTTTATGATGCCTAATCATAAGAACGTTGTACATTTTTGCCATCACATGTCCTTACTGAAATAACTACATGGCAGATGAGATCACATGCAGTCTGCGGATATCTGGTGAAGTCTTCTGTAGAAGTTTCTGGGCCAAACTCAGCTAAGGTAATAAACAGCTATGTATGTATCATATAAAACTCAAAAATTGACGTAAATGGCAAAAGAGCACAACTTGCAGCAATTTGGTACCTTATATGTGTACATGTCAGGATCTAAAAACAAAAGCAGTTGAAAAAAGGTCCCTATCTCTGCCTGCTCTCCTTCAAAAGTGCCCAAACTGTCTATTTTCTTTTGGATGTCTTTTTCCTGCTTCATTATGAAGATATTTCACTTGCGCTTTAAACAAAAACAGAAACATTTGTAGAATGTAATCATGTGTTGTTTTCTTCCAAGCGAATCTGCAGAACCTACATCACTGAACTGAGCACAAATTCACAATTAACTTTGACACTGCACTGTGCATTTTTTTTAATGTTCCTCTATGATGAAAGTCTCTTCTTCACTTGAAAAAAATCTCCAGCTGTATTTCTGGTCTTTGTCTGAGGTGTTAACAACCAGACACTAACACCTTGTTTTCAATTTGCCTCTGTTGGAGACACTACTTAAATTTAGGCTTTTCTTTTACTGGCAGTAGCTACAATGGTCTAGGCTTTAATCACCAGCAGCTGTAGAAATGAGAATAGGATTGCAAAAGCAAATCTCCCCTTGAAGATCAGTTGAATTCACATCTGCATGTGTACTTTTTTCCTAGCATTACGCTCCAATTTAGTAAGGTTTTGTATACCTTGGGAACTCATTCTTGGCTCTTCTTCCACCTCTGAGTTAAAATCATGCATAAAATACTCATTGTGCAGGGAATGGTGATGTGATCTGGGAAGAGAATCTTTTGCCTGGCTTATTTCAAAGTAAAATTATACAGAATTTAGCTTATTGATTTTCAGAGCCATAAACCTCTGCAAAACTGCTCCTGAAATCAAGCAGACTAGCTGTGCTAGCCAAGCCTAGCGGATGCAGGAGTCTGACAAAAATCCAGCTCAGTCTGACATTTAGTATCCAGCTTTTCATGCTGTGGCTAGATGGTGGGACACAGAAGGGGACTTGTAGGCCCTGGACCACTGGAAAAGCTATCGTGTCCTGATGGCCATCCCACCTCTTTGGCAGAAGTTACTAGAGCAGGGGTGTCAGAAGAGGTAGTTTCTCTGCTCCAGGGCCATCACGGTTCGCAGCAGGGTGTATTAACTCCAACAGCCATTGATTTCAATTCATGTTAACATGCTGGGCTGTGAGCTGCAGTAGGAGGGGTGTCTGGTTCATGACTCCTGTCAGGTTCAGAAGAGCCGAGGTTATCACCTCAGCAGTAACCTCTTTAGCCACCAAAGTTGACTCCAATTCAATCGTGAATCAGAGCCCTTAATTAATTTTCCTTTGTAAAAGCCCAAAGCAATCATATTAATGCCAATGAAAAAAAAAACAGTCCCAGATGAGAGTTTGATTCTTTCCTCAATATAAAGAAAAAAAAAAAAGTAGTTAAAAAATAAAAATCAAATGGCTTTTGGGGGGAACAGATTGGTTTATTAACATATCACATGCATATTCCAAAAACCCTTTGTGTTAACAATTAACCCTCACAGCTTCTCAGGACAAAAATAATTACTACTCTGACAGAATGCCTTACCTTCTCAGTATTTCTTTAAAGCAAATTACATCAGTTGAAATGTAAGAATATATTTTTAGTGAGGAAAAATTATGCCTAAGACAATTTCAACTGCACTCCCACAATTTAATGCATTTTCTTTAAAAATGTGAACAAACGACAAAACACCTCACAAGTTGGCCATAAATAGCTCATAAACATCTCAGCTGCCTACCAACGCTTCCCAATCACGTCAAAATAAAAAAGTCAGTCTGAATCATTTTCTGTAGATCTGTGTATAGAATAATCTTTCTTAATATCTGGGTAGATGTCTCCGCTCTTAATAGTCTTGCTTCCGCTCAATCCTGCATATTTCAGAGCTGTCAAGAGATATGCAAGCTATAGAGGACTGTAAAAGTTTTGGTAAAGACTAAATTCTGAAGACTACCATGATTAGGTCAACATTGTTTTGCTGTTCAATGCAGACATATCATAAGATTCTGGAAATGAGAAGTGCTGCTCCAAAAAAAAATCGTTCTGGTTTGGTCCTTGGATGTCCTTACATCCTCATGGCCTCATTAGAGTATGTCTGGAAAGACTACTTCAATGTGCAGAGGCTGAGGCAGGAAAGGGTTTTATGAAGGCCTAGGTTGGAAGAATCAATCACAACAAGCAGAAAAATGCTTTCACTCCCCACCCCAAGTGACCACACCAGAGAGAGGGATGCCCGGACCACAGATCAACTAGATTGCACTGAATTGTATCCACAATGCTCTCTTCAGTCCTTTGGAGTGGCTTGGTCACGTCAAAATACATAGTTGTGGGTCTCACCAGGCTGTTTGGTGACAACACCAATGACTACGGCATGCATGCATATAAAAGACACCTTTTGATTCAAAGTGCCCACAATGATGAGAAGCTGCACTGACAACCACCAGTATGGTACAAATACAGCTTGCTTTCATGGGGGTGTGCTGTGCAGCATGAGGAGATGTGGAGGTACCCGAGGGCACAAACCCTGCTGGGGTACAGTTTGCCCTGCTGCAAGTTAAGGAACAAACTTTGATATAATCCAAGTTCTTTTGTCTCTGGTGTGGCACCTGGGAGCAAAGCATGAGATCCACTCTGCATGGGCTTCATCTCCACACAGGACTGCAGTAGTAAACAGCACATGTCACAGTGGGGGTGACTGGAGAAACAGGGTCTAGGAAAGAAACAGAGCGCCAAGCAAGCACATGGCATAGGTACCCACTAATTCAGATGGAGCAGCTTCACCGTGGTGGCTCACCTCCCATAAATGTCTATAGGGTCCCTGGCACTTAGAAAGTAAGCGATGGTTATGCAACTTAACTGCTGTTTGAAATCTCCGATTTGTGGCTGGGGTCTTTGTTGCCTTTTTTTTTTTTAATCTTTTTCTAATAACTGAGCTTCACCATCACATCCAGGAATATTTGTTCTGGTGAAGAATAGGGAATAAAGACTCTGGCAGTAAGATTCTGCAGGAGGGGAGGAGGGGGCAACCCACTTCTCATGCAGTGGCCTCACAAGCCTGGGTTTCATATAGCATAGCTGGATGTTTGAGTGAAAGCAAAAAAATTCTTCAAGTTCAAATTAGGGCATATTTAATCTTCCTTGGAAGTAACAACAAAAAACAAGCCTGTGCACTTTTAAAGAGAAATCTAATAGAAGTAGATGAGCACACGCCAGCCAGCCCTGCTGAACCCCAGCCATGCCTCTGCCTTGTGAACACGTTTTTGTCCTGGGAGTGCTGCTGGGAGTGTGGCTGTGCATGTTACTGGTGAGCAGAGCCCCTGCTGAGCTATAACCAACGCGCTGTGGCAAACAAAGCTAACATGAAAGGTGCTTAACAGTGTTTAAGCCGGGAAGGGAAGAATCTCCTCTAAAACAATCTCAGCCTGGTCCACCCCTGATCTAAGTGTGGGCTCATCAGCAGGCCTGTCCCTCAGAGGTAGGGCACTGGGAGCCATTCCACAATGGATTTTTCCCACTTACAGAATTAAAGAAAACTGAGACATTTTGGCTATCAGCTTTGCACCAGCCTGGGACCTGCCAGGGACAGGCTACCCAGAGCCTCAAGCAGACCCTGCCCTGCTCACAGCTTTGGGCTCAGCGGCAGTGATGGTCTGGGGCACTCGCCTGGAGAGCTGCAGCTCTGGCTGCTCACTGCTGCACCTGAGCACAGGAAAGTCCCCACACTGAGCTGGCAGGGCTGGCGATCAGCAAGGTGAAAAGCAGTGGATTTTTGGTTTTCACCCTAATTAAGTACAAGCTGTTAGAATCTCACAGGTCTCTTGCAGGATGTAGTTACATGCACTTAAGCTACAACTACATCTTAAACCTCTGCTTTTGTTGCAGTAAGCCAGCCCTGAATACTGGGTTCAGAATCTGTACAGAAGGAGCTGTGCTGGCCCATGAGGAGGAGCTGCTCCCTGGAAAGGGGAGATGGGGGCTGCCACAGAGCAGCTGTGGAAATCCCTCTGCAGGACCATTCCAATGTCCTCATCCCAGCTGGCACAAGGCTGGGGAGCAGCCACAGCTTTGGCAGGACTCAGCAGAAATGCTGGGTCACCAGTGTTGAGGTCTAGGGCACCTGGACGGAAGTGAGAGGGCAGAACTGTGTCCTGGCTATCCCAGAGCTAGGGACAGGCACGGGCTGCACCAGGGTCCCACTGCTTTGAAGATGTGGATCCCAGGCTATGTGCTGCTTACAAGGCGAGAACAGCCCCTGGCTCCAGCTGCTTCCTGGTGATGTGTGTGCACAAGTCCTAGTGGGTGGGTTTGGGCACCTTGACCTCCGAGTGCCACTAGCCACATAAGCACAGGTGACAGCAGAGAGCATTTATGAAAGAGGGAGGTGGGGGCTGCATAGGGCCTGGATGGAATGTTTCCCCAGGTAAGCCTCTTTCTCAAGGGAAGAGCAGGGGAAGTCATTTTCAAACTGAGAGCTGCTAAGCTCCATCTAAGAGAAAAACCATAATGTGAGCTGGGCAATAAGACCCAGACAGGATGCTGGGTTGTCTGGGTTTTTTTAATGGGTTAAAATGGAGCCAGTTGCAGCGAAAAGCGCTGTGGATTTATTCAGCTGTAGAACTGGCACACAGCAGGTGCCTTGGAGGGACACAGGGAAGGAGCAGAGGAAAAATGAAAAAGGCTGATGAGAGCAAGCAGCCAGGGAGAAAACTCTGGAAGGTTCAGCATGCAGGAGGCTGCACTCATGCTTTATGTCACTGCAGAACATTAAATGAGCACTTAAAAAGGTAATTAGCACCTTTTCGTTGGACCAGAAATCAAAGGTGCAATTTACCAGAAGTCGGTGAACAATGTAAGAGACCTAATTTAATCTCATTGCATAGCTTAGCCAGGGTGAGAAATCAGAAGCCTATCTTGGCTGAACAGCTGCACTTGCAGCAAAGCCATTTTTGTTCCCCTGGCAGGACAGTGCCACCATCACCAGAACCACACTTGGTGCAGGCAGTGAAGAGATACAGGATATTTGTGCTATTTTGAATTCTATTCCATCATTTTCATTATTTCACAGTAAAAGCAGAGGGACTGCGATATATGGAAGAAAATGCTCTTGTCTAAAAGAGGCAGCAGTTTGTAGCCAAGCTTTAGCGTCACAGTTCAGATGTTCTCTTTCACAGCATCTACATGGGCTGACAGGATCAGACTGCTCCAAAGTTCAGGAAGAAGGGGAGGAAATGGAGATTTTACTTTAGCCCATTGCAGATGAAAGGTGATCTTTCAATATTCAGATTTCAGTTCAGACTTCAGACTGTCCAGTCATGCCTTACAGATTTGAAACAGGTGATTCAGCTTGCTTCTAGCTTTGATATCAAATGAAATGTTCAAAAGATCAAATAAATATATAGGAAAGAAAATAACAAACAAACAAACCAGTATTAAAGTTTGAGTGCCATATAAAGAAACTAAGCTTAGGCATAGCTACATCATTCCTTAGCCATAGCTACATCATCCCTTTATTGGGATTTCATAAATAAGAATGTGAAATGTATGTGAGCACAATTGCAAAATCAAGAAATCAAGCTGTTAGCTGACTAACAAAGCTGCAGTACAGCAGATCATGTCCAATGTTACACCATCTAGTGAGGATTAAACTTTGTCCCCTGAACATTACTGCCTTTCCAAGATTTCTGTCTTCCACTCCCCACTCAATCTTCATATGTGTTCCCGTGGCAGCTTGGAAAACCTGGAAGTCCTAACTACGGTAGACAGAACCCTAGATTAAAAATGGCTAATCATACTGGCCAGCTTTTGATAAACACAGGCAGATGCTGACATAGAATCATAGGATGGTTTGGGTTGGAAGGGACTTTGAAGACCATCTGGTTTTAACCCCCCTGCCACAGGTGGGGACACTTTCCAGTAAACCAGGTTGCTCAAAGCCCCATCTAACCCGGCCTTGAACACTGCTAGGGATGGGGATCCCTCCAAAGGGCGTCACAGTTACATCTGAGAAAGGATCTGAACTGCAGAGCAGAACTGTTTGTATCCATATGCAGTTCCTCTATCAGTGACCACAGTGCAGACAGCAGAAGATGAAACTGGTAGGTGATGTGGCCTCTACCAAACATCTCAAGAGAACAATTCT
>JANHGB010036162.1:0-27990 GCA_026283785.1 Coracopsis vasa | reverse complement strand
GCCACCTGGCTTATTCCCATCGCCCATCTGCAGCCAGAAGAGCTCCACAAACCCTGTGTTAACCCCTCACTTACAGCTTATCTGAAAGTCACAGTCTTTGGAGCACAGGCCAAACCTCCTTCTTCCTCAGCCCGTTCTGGGAATCTTATCCTTGGGTTTACACCATGCTCTGTGGTTCCTTATGGGTTTTCCCAAAATGTAGACTCGAGGTGAGGTGGATCTGGAGGACTTGGGCTGCCTGGGGCAGCACTCGGCACCTGCAGTTTTGCTGCTGCCTGTGTTTTATGGGACAATGAGGAGTGGGAAGAAGGATGAGCTGTAGCCCTGTGGAGCTCCCACAGAATTTGGGTGTAATTTCCAAATATTTCAAGTTAGTGAGCACTTTTGATAATTGGAGGCCAAGGAATTGTTGTAATAGAAACCAGCTGCTGCAGAGCAGGCTGTGTCCTAAGAAAGAACAGCTCCATGAAAATAGGTCTGCTGAGTAATAAAGCCACAAATAAATACTTAGTTCATTTACTGGGTTGTTAGTCCCATAAGCACTTAAACTTCATTTGTTAGAAGAAACAGCATTATACAAATCAAAAGCAGATGAGCAAAAGCCCTGGGTTTACTTTTGCTTGCTGGTTTTTATTGGTGGTTGGTTGAACAGTTACAGCCCCTGCAGCTTTCAGCAGGTGGGATTGGTGCCTGGGTACAAGAGACCCTGCTGCAGCAACAGCACCGTTTTGTTCTGTCCTGTGATAGTAATTGGGTTGTCGTTTTCTTTCCTTGGCACCTTGGGATAGAGCAAAGAGAGAGTTGTCATTAAGGGAATTGTTTCCTAAGGTGGTCCTTAGTTTTTTGAGGTGTGGGGGTCAATGAGACACTTCAGGCTTTGGTCTTAAGGATGCTGAGTTTCTGACCCTACTGACAGAGAACTGTGTAAATCTTTCTTCTTCCATCTGACTGCATCTAAGTGAGGTCCCTACGCTGTTCTTCTGGTACTCCTGACACTCTTCCTGAGGTCCAGACAGGCCTTATTTAGTTGACTAGGAGAAATGGGGTGGACTCATGGGCTCTCATCTCTTCATCAAGACAGAGGAATGATCTTGGTCTTTGTTTTGGTCTTAGTTCATTGCCAGAAACTGAGTCTGGTGTTTCTAACTGCCAGTGAAGTAGATGCTGATTTGAAAGTGAGGATTGTTCTGTATGAATAAGCAGCCTTTGGTGCCTTTGGGATTTGGGAGAGAGTTACCGTGTGGATGGAAAAAATGGAAAGCTGTCAGCATTCTGGGAAGAGCAGAGTGGAAGAGTACAGGTTCTCTGAACACATCCATCTGGCAAGGAACAATAGGAGCAATCACGAAACACCATATATATCCTCTTTCACCACACCAAAAGAAGTCCATGATTACATCAGACACGTTTAAAGCAGACCGCTCTGAGCAGAGCTGTTTTGAAGGCTGTGGCTCTTGAGTAACCAGCTCATTCTAATCCAGTTCATATTTGAACAGTCCTGTCTGATTGCAGGCAGGGTGAACAGCCGTTAGAGTACGCAAGCAATTGCCTGTAAGCGGCTGGACCCATTAACTCCTGCTGGTCGTGATGCTGTGTCTGCAGTGCTGCTTGTGGTGATGCTCTCTATGCATGAAAAGAGATGTCATAAGCCATCTGAGGCCAGACCCATTGTCATGGCCATGAATAGACAGGTTCCTGTTGACTCTGTTTAGTTCAGGCTCCAAGAGAATCATAATCTTTTGGTACAGGAGCTCGTACTTGAGCATTTAGAAGGCTAGAACAAAGCCAAGTGGCTCTATGGATTGCATTAGGAAACTCTTCATTTGTTTCTATGTTGCAAAGGTCACTTTTCTTGTCTTACAGCTTTTCTCTGTGCTATGGTCTGGTTTTCTTCCTAAAAATTGGCTGTTGTACCTGCTCTTGTGTTTTCCCAAGGGTTTCTCCAGTTATGTTATGCCCAAATCAGCAACCTATGAGTTTGCACTTGGAGGGAGAGGAAATGAGAGCGCTCATCTGTGGAACGTGGTGGAGTTACTAGTGCTTATCTTATAGAGAGTTTTTCTATACATGCATCTGCATAAATACTTTACAGAAATAAGAATCTTTTTATAGTGACCCCCTTTAAAAGATCATGGCCAAATGCTGCCATGTGGGACATAAAGTTTGTGTAGATAAAACCCGATTTGAAGAGTCGGACAAGTCTGAGCCACTTCTACAGCGTGTATAGCGAGGACCAGCACGATGATTTCTGGAGGTTGCTTCTGCAGAGCCCACTGCTGGGAGATGTTAGGCATATTTGTGGGATCATGGGTGAGAGTCCAGCTTACTGGAACACTCTTACATGGACAGCAGGTGAAACCCATCAGGCAGGAGAGAGAACTTGTGTCCTACCCTACCTCTCTTCAGGTCACTCCAGTCCCTTGGGCACCATGTGAGCCTTCCTCTTTTGCTGATGGGTCTCAATGAAGGTGTTCTTCCATCTGCTTCCGTATCTGTTCGCTGTATGTGCTGACTTTTAAACTGTAGGTCTTCAGACCCCCTTTTGTCCTGTTTTCACAGCCACTCAGGTTTGACAAACCAGGCCCATGGCCGGGGCTTGTGGGAATTGCTGTAATACAATTAAATGTTGATAATAATCATCTGGCAAGCTGTTACACTTGTCTGGAAAGGGCTGGGTGATGTGTGCATGTGGGACAAGTCAGTACATCTTTTGAATTAATAAATTAAGTTTGTTGGCGAGCCAGCCTGTAGTAAATTAACACCTTGCTTAAATAGTTAGCTGACAGCTTGAAGTGGGGGGGTGGCATTTTAATAGTTAAGCTGGTTTTCTCTGTCTTCACATGCCCTGCCCAGCATCTCATCTTATTCAAATAACGTAATTGCTATCCAGCCTTTCAACAGCACATCATCTTAGCACCTTGCTGCCAAGACAGTTATTCACCTCAAGGCCTCATTGTGTTTTGCCAGTATATCGGGGGCCAAAAATAACTTGACAATATCTGCTCGATACCCAGGTATCTAAATGACAAGCAAATAATTGGGTGAAGCAAGCCCTAAGCACAGTGCAGCTGACACCACTGTGTGCAGAGCCCTTAACGATAACAGCCACCACTCTGCCTGGGTTGTGTCACAGCAAATCTTTAGGCAGGGGATAGTGCTGAGACATGAGGGTGACAGCTTGGGAAGTAGCTGTTAGTGCAGGCAGTAAGGAGGGTGTTGGTGGCAGTCTGTGACAAGTCACTGTCATTTTCCTGCAGGTAAATGGCTGACATCTTAGAACAAAGGCTTAACAATAGCATTTTCTGATAAAGTTAAAAATAAATCACAGACATGCTCTCATCTGAGTGTTTCTGGGTGGGCCAGGGAATGCTCTAGCTTCTCCTTTTAATCTAATATTATAATTAATTTAAAGTTGATTGCTATGAGTGGCTGTGCATACTTAAAAATTAGATTAGCCACTAACTCGGCTCTTAATGATGTTTTTTATTGCTCTGGTAGCTTACACAAAAGCAATGAACACGCTTATCTTTGGAGCGAATTAATGCACCCTGAGAAGGCAGCTGTGGTCTGCATCAGGGGTGCCTAAAAGTAAGGTTTCCTGATAAGACAGGTCCCTCTGTCCTGGTCATTGTCCTTCAGCCTGATGGATCTCTGATGGGTCAGCAGGGTGCTGACACACCAGTTGCTCTGCCCATCATCTTGGCAAACCCCAGTATTGGGGTCTTCAGAGGCTCCCACAGCCTTAGTGCTCCTGTGTCCAGAGGCCTTTAGTGCATTTGTGTGTGTTAGACCATATTACTAATCCTCTCCAACCCAAACCATTCTGTGGTTCTATGTGCCTTAACGTATGTGATAAAAGAGAGTGGATGCATGAAGGAGTGTGTGACAGATGCTGGAACCTGAAATGTCTTTCCTTACCACTAAAGTGGCCTTTTCTGTGCATGCAAGTAGCAAATGAGGATTTTCAGCCACACAGAATCAACCAGGTTGGAAAAGACCTTTTAAGATCATCCAGTCCAACCGTTCCCCAGCACTACCAAGGCCGCCACTAACCCATGTCACTGAGGGCCTCGTCTACATGGTTAGTGAACACTTCCAGGGATGGTGACTCCACCGCTGCCCTGGTCAGCCTGTTCCAGTGCCTGAGCACCCTCTCGATGAAGAAATTGTTCCTAATATCCAACCTAAACCTCCCCTGGCACAGGTTGCACTAACAGTCGAGCAAGGGAATTGGGATTTTCATATGAAAGTGCTTGTGCTTGCTTCTAATGCCACAGTCAGTATCGGTATGTAGATAGTGGGGCAGAGGAAGAAGCAGCGTTGCTGTGTTACTGGAAGTGGTTCAAAAAGATGCTAAGGGGGGAATGTTACATGTTTTGGCAAGGAACCCATAGCGTTTTTCTGCAGCATTTTAGGGTTCTGCTGCTGCAAGCAGTTAGACTGGGAGTGGCCAGAATGTTTCAGGCAGTGAAGGAAACTTCAAAGCTTAAAAAAGATCAGCCTAATTTGTAGGTAAAAGTCTGCTTTCATAATTAGCATGTCTGTGCTCTTCATTCTAGTAAACATGTATGGAGAAAGTGATTTGCAAATGCAAACAAATCCAGGAGGCAACAGGAATACGAGCCCATCTTTGAGCTGATTCTTCAGGAAATGATAAATAGACTTGAGCATTTTTCAGCTGAATATCAAGTTTCTCTTTGCTTTCCTTTGGCTCACTGCAGAGCATGGGCGCTGCTTAAAATCCGTAGTATATCACTGTGCATTTTCTTCCTGCAACTTCAACTTTGTCCTTTGTAGATAGAATGAGTATGTTCTGTTAGGCTATGCTTTTAATATACAGACAGCACGCAGATAACTTGCTGTGACAGGCAGAAGGTGAATGATTTCCCTGCATCTCAGGCAGTTGTTTGGGGTTTTGTTAGAGAAAGAAATTGCTTAGACTCTATTTACCTTTTCCCCTGAGGAGTAAAAGTGAGGTGTGGGCATCATATACTTCTTGACATGGTGTATTCCAGTTAGCTATTCATTGCAGCAGCCCATAGCCCAGCAGTGAATTACCTGAAGGCGATTGGGTGGTGCGACATGCCGAACCTTGCCTTGTCAACAGCAGCATTCCTGGGATTTTATTCAATGGCAAGCGTTGTGCAAAATGGGAGCTTCATGGGGTCATAATTCGTGTTGTATTTTGAAGATCAAGAGCAAACAGCAGTAGGATGTAATATATTGAAGCAGGATCTGCTTATATTTAAGTGTAAAACAAAGTTAGAGGGAACGTAAGAGAATAGCTGGGAAAATGCAGTATATTGTATGTAGGACCTGGAGCAGATGAGATCTGGGACAAAAAGTCTACAGACTTGGATTTATTTGAATCATCCCACAGCCTTTTGATGCAAAAGATGGTGGTGATTAAAACTAAGTAGCAGCCAAGGTACTCAGAAGTACTCAAAGAGCAATGGAGGTAAATAATCACTGTCAGATTACAGGGAAAATTCTTCAATCCTTAATATTCCTTGAATTAGGGGGTTTGGGGGCTATTTTGTGACAAATGTGTATACTTTAAGCTTCACTTGTGTAGTTTGGAGTAACATGAGTGAAATGAGCTTACGTGGGTTGGTAGAGATGTGCTCAAAGTTAAGTATTATGGTAAAATGTCAGATCCCATTCCCTCACGTACAGAAAGAGTCATGGATTCAGGCATGCCTTGGACAGCAGCGGTTGGTTTTCAGGACAAAAGGTTTTACAGTTACACGCTGTTAAAATCACGTTACTTAAAAGGTAAACCAAAATTACACAGCCTCCCTTTTCTTCCCCCTAAGCGTTTGCAGGAATGCAGCTTCAAGTGCATAGATCTGTGTATGGTTTTAATAATACTCTGTCATCTGCCGGGGTGGCGTGCCAAAAATGAACTCATTAATGAACTCCACGGGGTATTTATGCAGTTCCAAAGCTGCTCATTACGTCTATTTTTAAGTCCATTGCAGCGTTGATGGCGAGGGGAATTTGTTGAAACCTGTAGCGTAAAACTTGTAATTTTGTTTGCTAACACTTGCAAAAGATTACAGATGTGATCCGAGGCCCTTTGAAGTCAAGGGGAGTAATGGGATCATTAGCGTAGGAATTAGTACGTGTTTTTCTAATATAACACTCTTACATGATGCTTTGGGGAAAGCTTCCCCTCCTTCCATCCCTCCCTTCCCGTCTCCTGCATGGGGAATGTGCATGGCAGTGTTGGTACGTTCAGTGCGTGGCTTTCTGAAGGCTGAAAACTTGGCCTCTTGAGTGTCCACGGAGCCCGAATGTCCCTGAAGTCTGTCACTGTGGATTTGTAATTAGTCCAAAATCTTCTTATTCTTAGAGCCAGTTCCCCAAAAAAGACGTTTTTGAAGGCCGCTGGTGTCAGTAATGTTGCCTCTTTGCTGCCAGATGAGGTGCACAGTGCTGCTATGGATTTACCTTCTTAAAGCACTTGAAACGAAGGAGCATCAGTGCCAAACGCAAGGGCAGTTTTTCATGCAAGGTGGAAAGAACCTCTTGTTGCAGCGGGATACAGACATGGCATACTAACTTCATATGTGTCTGCAGAATTTAGGCGTTCAGTTTGCTGCTGGTGTTGGGTTCTCTACAAGTATTTAATGGGTTTTGCTGAGACATGCTCCTGATTGTAAAGTGGTTCTGGAGCTGACAGACTTTGCCCAAGGCAAATTCTTTTCATTAAAAAAGGATTTAACTAATTGGACCCGACTGTCGACTGACAGGTTAATTGATAAGGGAAGTGAGCCCAGGAACCTGGAGGTGAGATTATACTGGGACTTTAAATCTTTATAGCCCCTGATAAAAGTTAGTCTTCCACTGGAATGTCAGGAAAATCACACTGGTTTCTTTACGAAGCATCGTGCCTGACAAAAGAGCTGTGGTTTCCTAAAATTCATTTCTCAAAGTTAAGGTCTGATCCAGCAAATTTATTCTTAGATAGGGCTCATTGAAGCCGATTCAGTGGGAGCTTTGCACATTCGTAGCTTGGGCTCACATGTAGTTTGGCTGAGGGTGACGGGTGGTTTACATGTAACTTCTTTATCTCTTTAGCTAGCTGCAGTAAAACTTCCTTCATCTTTTTTTTTCAACTGTTTAAATAAGCAATCACTTGGTCCAATAAATGTTAGTTCTGGAACTATTATTTTCTAATAACTTGCTTCTTAACATGTAAAGGAGCTTGGGAGTCTGTTTAGTGGTTGGTAGGAAGGAGATGGAGATACAGGGAGCCTGGCTGAGTCTGGGTGGGACCTGCACATCTGAGCTCCGGTGAACTGCCTTTTCCAGATACACCTGGTGATCAAGAGTGACAAAGAAGCAGAGTTCTGGTAGTTATTCTTTCACCCAGGTGGAAACCATATCTTATAGGGTAGAAAGATAATAATGAGAAGACAAGTAATTATGACAGTGTATGGAAAAATCAAATAAGAAAACCATCTTGACCTCCATCCAGGTCCGCTAACACTGTAGGGAGAGCCTGTGGTGGGTGAGAGCCACTCATCCATGCTTAACACTTTCTGGTTTGTCCTGGTAATTCCTTAGATCTTGACATTAACTCCCTTTATCTTCATGTGTCCAGATGACATTTAGGCACAGGAGAGGCTGTCCCGCAGCAGGAACAGCGGGGTTTGTGTTACGCAGGAGGGGTTGGCCCAGTGTCAGATCATGTGAAGGAATCAAGGGAAGGTGCTGGACAGAGAGGGCTCAATCACTTCTGCTGTGAAAATCTGAATGTATTTTAAACCCTGGTTTTGGCAGTCTTTCCAAGGAAAATCACTAGGATAAAGAAACCTGTTTGCGGGTAAGCTGAGAGCAGCATGTCACTCATCAGATTCAGGGGAAGAAATTTCAACTGTTATGAATGAGGTGATTTACACTTGCTATTAATAACTATGACTGTAAGTTGTGGGGGTGAGTCCTAAGGATTTTTAAGGGTTGTTTTCTTTGGCATACTAACACCTGACTGTGAGAGCAGAGACGTTTCTGTTACCCTCCTTTCCTCTTGGATAGAATTAGATGCATGGATTGCATATATCTGTCTAATCAACCCTGCTAAGATGTCAAAACATAGAAAGTCAATTTAATCATAAAGTCTAAACCCATCTTGTTTTTCTTTTCCTTTCCCTCCCCTCCTTGTGCTCCATCTAAAATAAATAACTGGACATAACTGAATGAATATAATCCATTTCTCCAAAGGAAGAAAAATAATTGCCTCCAGACTTCTAACTTACCTGCCAAATTGCATCCTGATGTGAATTGCAATGGACAAATTATAATCTGTTGAGACAAGGGAGGCAATGATGGAGTCTCTAAGTGACCCTTCCCTGGTAGGCACAGTCACAATGAAACTAAACTTGGCAAGTGATTTGCACTCACATCAGGGAAGAGTTGGTCCCCAGGTCATCCTTGAAAGGCATTAACTTAGGAGTGAGAGGAAAATAGCTTGCAATGCAGGCTGACAGCCTGGGGTTGAACTGAAGTCAGTCTCAAGTGATATCAGCATTATGCAGACCACAAGCTCTGTATTCCACCACTTCAGGAAGAAACCCAAACCAACCAACCAGAACAAAAATATGACAACAGAAAGCACAGAGAAGCAGGAAGATCTAACCAGGGAGTCTCAAATTTGCAGGGTTGGCCTTGCAAAGGCGTTTACACAATGGAGCTGGTAGGAATGGCCACAGCAGTGAGATTTGAGCACTTGTCTCCAAGAAGTCCAGTATTTCCAGCAGTCCCCCAGCCCAGGGATGTTCCTTTGTTGAGCTCTGCTATGGCTGCAGTTTCTGTAAGCTGGTTCAGGCTGCTCTCGGCTATATAAGAGTGCCATGATGCAGTTAGGTACCAACAGCCGGTCTGTGGACTGTGTCTTGGTTTACTTTGTGATCCAGTACTTTGTGTAAGTGTAAAGCAATTTCAAGACATGCTTTTGTCACATTACGTAGGTATCAGATAGCTGCATGTGTCCTGAAGTTACAGTGGGTAGGCAGATGGTCACTTTGGCAAAGATGGAGAGATTTCCATCATCTGCTTCAAACCTGGTTGTGGTTTTTATTGGAATGACTTCTCTGGGACTCAAGGCTGTGGTGCACAAGGGACAAGGGGCAGCTTGAGGTGTTTGCTTGCAGGGGATCCCTTAAGGGGGTGAGAACAGTAATACTGCATGATACTGAGCAGTGTAAGGTTTATTTTGAACTCCGGAAAACACCAATGAAGAAACAAAACTTCATTTTCAGATGGGAGTGAGTTTTGTGACAGTTGATTCCACAGACCCTGCTCAAAGCTCTTCTTTGTCTGCACCCAAATAACCTGAACCATTGTCTAAAAAGCCTTATGCTATAACATCTAAGAATAGGGACAAACTCCATAAGAAACTGCAGTGCACACTGTAGCATCAGCTGTGTGAAAAGGAAAAAGGCACAATATTGTTATTCCTCTGTAGAAAGGATCCTGGTGTGTAGCCAAAATGTCTCAATGCCCATAGTAACTTCTCCAACACCCGCAGTGCATGGTGGGGTTCATTCCTTCAAGACACATGTAAAAACTAAAATGAAATATTGTCTTTCTTATTTTCAATCACGTATGTTTTCAGATGGATATGGATATGCACACTTATACATGTTACGGTTTTTTGGCACTTTCAATGCTATGGTTAAGTCTGATCTTTTGTGAAATATCCAATGTCATTTCCTAACCTCTTAATTCAAACAACTCAAAAACTCTGATTATTTACCTGGTTACTTAACACTGTTGTTACTTTTGTACATGAGATCCATTTGGATGAAACCTCAAAATCTACTTTTCGATATACTTGCTATCAGAAGGATCTAACTCCAGCTCAGTTTGGATGATGTAGATGGGTTGATCTCCCACTAGTTGAAGCTGAAAGTCAGAAACCAAGTTAAGATCTTCCTACCCAACCCAAGTTACCTAAAACCAGATCTTGGTCTTTGTGTTGTGGTTGGTTGTGAGAATGGTGTTACCATTGGAGAGGATGCTGGGTAGAGGAATTAAGACTGCAAAAGTAAAGAAGAGAGGGAATCCTTCCAGCCTGGGTTACGAGTAGCAGGAGAATGTAGTAAAAGGAGATGTAAGGTTGTGTAAGGATGTGCTGATCTGGTGAAAACAACACTGTGGTAGATCCTAGGATAGTTTGTGGCCATTTTTTTAACCTCAGGAATATGAAATATCGCTTGGTAAACTTGCTGTAGAAGACGATAGCAGAACTGCAAGCATTTTCTGAGGGAAATGTGAGCTGTAGAGATTTATTAAGAGGATGTAAAACAATTATTTGTTTGTGTGCTTTTCCCCCTCAGGAATCTTTTCCTTTCTGTTTTCTAAATAATACAAGACATCCTTGGCAGCAGAATCCCCACAGTTGTTAATGTCAGATTGTTATCAGATTTGGCAGTGATTGTTTTCTAATAATATGTATGTTTTTCCCTTGCTGCTCATGTAAGAGTGACAGTTTGCTGAAACTTAATGTGAGATAGAAAAAAAAAGGTCAGCACTTGCCATTTACATCCCTGAAAACAAATGATCTAGTGAGCACAGATCCTTTTTTATATCCTTTATCTGCCTTGTAGTTATCTAAGAGAAGTTTTTCTATGAAGCAGATGAGAGGTGGAATTCCTCCTGCTTTTTAGCTCCTGTTTAGATCCTATTCATGTTTGGGCTTGAGTCACAACTTCACTCCACTCCTAGCAGAAGAGCTGATGGAATTCATTTCAGTTTTGGTCTTATCTGTAAGGGTTTGTGGAGATGTTTTAATTTAATAAGCTTCACAACAGCCTTGTTAAGGGATTAGTATCTTCTCTGAGATAGGAGTGGGAAGCGGAGCCCCTCAAATGGAAAATGCCTGGTGCAAGTTCTCAGAAGCCAGTGTGTGCCAGATGTCGTTTCTGGGGTTGCCCGTTGCTTGCCCATAGCCTCATACAGAGGCTGCAGACCGAGGAGACCAAATCCTCCTCCTCCAGGTGGACTTCAGCAAGGCTCAGAGCAGGTCCACGGTTCTGCTTTTCTTCATTTCCCACCATTACAGTGAGTTTGTGTGTCCCTTGCTCTGACCTCAGCCAGTGCAGTTGTGGCTGGCAGCTCCGGTGGGTCAGACACCGAGCTGCCCTTGGAGCCGGGGGGAAATGATTCTGTCTTGCATCTTCAGCCATGCGGCAGTGAAACGGCACCAGCTGTCCGGATCCAAACCAAACCATCCACTTTGCTCTGCACCAGGCTGTTTCCTAAACAAAGCTCTCTGATTACTGAATATTATCCATCTCCCCGAGGAGCCGCGGCTACTCCGCCAGCTGCCGTCTTCCTCCTGAAGTGAACATGAAAGATAGACTGAGTCTGATCCCAGGGCAGGATTAACAACCTGGGATGTGTCACGGCAGAGAAGAAAGGGCAGCGTTTAAAGCTCCTCTCATCTGTTATGGCAACAAAACACAACAGAAGAAGTAGCTTAATACCAAACACAACGCAACCTCTTTCAGAAAGGGATTAAGTAGCTGAATGCACTTTTTTAGACTGAAAGTGATACGGTGTTAAATATAACCCTTTTAGACTATTTCTTCCTGGGGATTATTTTGGAAAAGCACCATGACCCTGGATCAGTGAGCATCTCTTGATGCTAAAAGTATTAACCAGGAACAAGAACATTAAGCAAGAACAAGCTACTGTGAGTTATTTTTTGCCTTACCAGTCTTCATCTCAAGATTATTGGCAAGATCCTCTCATCTGGGTGTTGTTCTTAGCTGGGAGATTAACTGCTGCTATATTTCTGCAGTGACTTTAGTCTTATTAATGAGAACGGTAGGAAGTGTGTATGTTGTTGTAACTTAGTTGACTACATTGGAATTTAAGATCTAGAAGAAACTATATATATATATATTGGTTTTAAGATTCATTTAGTATGAGTAATTTATGTTTGGGGTTTTTTGGGGAGAACATGGGTTGTTCAGCAAAGAGGAGGCTCTATGTGATACAGCCCAACCCCAACTGCCAGGCTCGATGATGTCTGAGTGCAGGCTGGTGTGGTACAGGGCTGCACCAGGTTACAGAAGAACCCTTCAAGATTTAATTTCAAGGAGATAGCCCAGGTGGACAAAGTGTATTTTTCTTTCTGTGCTTTTCCTTGCTCTGTTCTTTGTGTATCAAGTAATAACAAATGATTACACTTAGCTGGGTGAAATACTCCTCTCTAAATAGCTCTTACTTGAGCGAGCTGCTCTGTTGTTGTTCCTGATAACCAAAACTGGAGCTCTGGAACAGATATCCGGGGTTATTCTGGGGTTAGAAATATTAAAATCTTTCTTCACACTTTCCCTCCAACTCTTTTCCTGTGTGAGCTGCTGAGATCTCACCCCTTTGTTGACACCACAAAGTTTCCACCACACTTGGGGAATACAGGAAGTCCTAGAAGACGCTATAAGCAAAGCTGGAGCAGGATGTGGTGGGTTTAGGGGCTTTTTTTGTATGGGAGAAGGAGGAGAACTCTTTAGGTTGCATGTGGTTGTTTACTGACTTAGCCTCAGTCCACAGCAGCTTCTGTAGCCTGTTCAGTGTGAAAATTGAGATGGGGGAATAACAGTGTCGGAAGAAATAACCTATTTCAAGCAATGTATTGTAACTCAACTGCATCTGCCTACTTGAATGAATTTAGCAAGTAATGTAAAGTGAAGAAAAGAGCAGCTTCCTAGTGAAGCAGGAGGAGATATTTCCTCTCTGCTGCGATACTTGACTCTGTGAGTGACCACTTAAACCTTCCTGGCAGCAGTGGAGAGCCCTGAGACTGCATCTCTTTTTGCCGGGGTGGAATGCAAGCAGGCTGTCTGATATCCGTGAGGATTGTAATACACATTTGGAGTAGTCGTAAGCCGTGAACCAAGACCCATCATGCTGCGGGATGTACAAATGCACCAGGCAGATGTGTCCATCACTGCTTTTGTGCAAAGGTTCTGTGGAGTAGACAAGGGTTAGAGGAACCACAAAAGATTTGTAGAGAGAAGCAGAGGTTTGAAGTAGAGAGACATACAGATTTCTCCAGTTGTAGAGTCTGATGGCAAAACACCCTCTTGTATTAAAGGAATAGAAGAGCTCCAGTTACGAGGTTGTTGATCAGCCAGAATGTGATCACTCCATAGTATAAAGACATGCTGAAATGAAAGCATTATCTGGGATACTGATTTGTTATTGGTATTGAGAAACATATCATGGTTATTACAGGCGAAAGCTGGGCATTTCCACTGAAGTCTAACTTGGTTTGAGCCCGCTGTTACTGGTGCCATTGAGACAACTCAATACTAACATT
Source organism: Coracopsis vasa (assembly GCA_026283785.1). Classification (NCBI taxonomy): domain Eukaryota; kingdom Metazoa; phylum Chordata; class Aves; order Psittaciformes; family Psittacidae; genus Coracopsis; species Coracopsis vasa. Next base: position 14,657 of record JANHGB010036162.1, on the reverse strand, counting down.
TCAGAGTATTTCCCTTTTGAGTCAGTATTTAATCCACACAGTTATGTTGGGGGATCCTTTGGAGATGTACAACCCTTGTATGGACAGTCTTAACATTTTGCACAGTAAAAGAGTGAGATGTGATGGGGACCCTGTTCCCACACTATGTGGTGGATGTAAGTGGATGTTTCAAATGTCGCTTTCCAAAGGTGGCATGCCAGGAGCCTGCATTAGCAGAAAGCTGAGCATTTACTGTCCTTAAGTGTTCGCTGGCATTGTCTGAAGCCGATGTCTGGTTCAGTATCAGGTGTGGATGTGGTGCCTGTCTCGCTTCCCCTGGTAGTTTCAAGCAGGTGTACCTTGAATGGAAAAACCTGCAGTGATTCACCCACAGAATGGTTGCACTCAGCCGCTGTCTGAAGTACTTTTGCAACATCTATTCACCAGAGCATAGGTATGTTATTTTTTTCTTTCGTGAGTTTATGGTTACTTCAACAGCTTAAAGTTCATTCAAAATATTACTTCATGTGATTCTGAAAAGCAACATTTTACTGCAAGACCCTGTAGAGATGCAGAGGGTAACGTTACCAGCTGAGTGTGTGGCTCTGGAAGGAATCAGCATCGTGGCTTCTTTACTGTTGCATCTTCTGCATCATTAGCAAAGCTCAACAGCAGACTCTTGTCTGCTATTAGAGAGGCCCTTGCCACTATTAAGAAGAAACTGAATTACCATGGAGTGGTTAATAAGACGCAGCATTGCTGCCTTTCATGATTGTATCAGGAGTCTCATGATTATCTTTCTTCTTTTTTTTAATCTTAGATCCTGAAGTACTGTCATTATGTGCAAGGCACTCCCTTTCATGAGGCTAAAAATGAAATGCAAATAAAGAAAGCCCTGAATATACATGCCACAGCTTTTAAAGCAGTTTCATAGGAGGGGAGAGATTGAGTGGTGGTTTTATACACTTGAGATTGGAAATACTACAAAGTTTTGTCGAGCTGGAAGAAGCAGTGAAGCATCTCACATGGACACAGCTCTATACCTTGTGCCTATTTGCCATTAATTGAGTCCCTGTGTCCTGGGTAGCATCCTTCGTGTCCCACATGGTTGGGACTGCGTGTGTTGCTGCTGTGGCCACAGCTGGTTTGCAGAGGCTGTTCCTTCTCCCAAAGCTTGGTCAAATACTGGGCTGCCTCACCACTGTCACCCAGGTACTCTGTGAGAACAGCAGTTGTACTTTGACCACGGCTTCCACTAAGACCACTGCTCCCTGGCAGTGTTTCGTGCCCTGTCCCAAACGCAGCCAGCTGTCAGAGTGAAGGTGCACTCGTGGCAATGTGACTATGGGTTTGCCAGCACTGCTCCAGCTTCTGCCTGAGCCTCTGGCAGAGGCTGCTGTAGGGATCGTGGCTGTCCCCTGTCCCCTCTCACCCTTCTGCCAGTCTGAATGAAGCAACAGAGGAGCGTGGCGTATGTCCCCTCTGCTGTAACTTTCTAACAGTAACTCTGTCAGAAGGGGATGGAGTATGTGGCTCTGATAGTACAAGGTAGCTGTCACACCTTGAAAATGCTCAAATCTCTGTCATTAAAACATTATCAGGCATCTTTGTGTGCTGTAGATATGCTGGCGTGCATTAGTAGTGTTTTCTTGAGCTGTGTTTCAGTCAGGGAGAGGAAAGGAGGCAAATTTCCCTTGATACCAGTGGGGAATCAGGATAGCAGGCAGCACATACTCTGACTTTGGAGTAGATCAGCAGCCCTCCTTCACTGGCTCTTAGCCTGGAAAGAGAGACCCATACAGTAAAACAAGGGGATCAGAGTTTGTCCATTCTTTTTCTTTGTCCTCCATGGTTAAATGTAGATTATCCATTACAGACAGCTGTTTGGGGAAGAAGGAATGTTGAGATCAAGTAATCAAATTCTGCCGGGGTTACTACATCCATTGAATAAACACAGTGAAAGATTTTGATGCTTCTACTATGCTTAAAACCCTGCATTTTCCCCCTTCAGACCGGTAGGAATACTGCCAGAAACAGCTTCACTGCAGCTACCACCATTAATACCAAACCTGTGCAATGTATCTCCTGTTAAATCTGGAGTGCTGGGAGCAGAGTAACCACACAAATCATTCCCTTGAAGGTTTGGGTTTGCATTGGCAGCCGAGTTGGTAAGTGCTGAGATAAAAGCCCTGCCTGGAGCAGCCCATATTAACCAGCCATCCATGTGAAATGCATCCATTTATTTAAGTAAATCTTGCAGTTACTTGGCTTTGAACAACAACACTTTTTATCCTTTGTGGTTTCTTTGGATAATGTCAAGCTCAATATAACTGTTCCTTTCCAATGTCTTCTGGGCAAAGGTGGTTCTAACACTGTGGTGGAAAACATGGGCTGGTGACTGTTGGAAAGACTTGTCTTTGCAGCGCTGTATGCATCAGATACGTGACAGCAGCAAAACACATCCCAGAGAGTGCTGCAGTGTCTTCATGAGAAGTCTGTTGAGCAGTGAGATGGCAAACTGGGTTATGAATGCACAATTATTTGGGTTATTCAAGAGGAGAAACAGCAACACTGAGCACCAGGGTGAGATAGCAAAGGTGCTGAGTAGAGTGAGCGACAGCAGCTGAGCTTATGCCTTAAACAATTGCAAGATGAGGGCTACTGGAAGAATGAACTATTCAGAAGCAGCTCTGGCCTCTAAATTAACTGGGATGATTCAGTGAAATGAGCTGTGGGCAGCTCAATAGGTATTTCTGTTCAGTGCACTGAAACAATTCAGAAAGATGTAAATAATTAAAGGCTGAATCAAAGCTTGGAGTCTGAAATAGAAAACATTGCTTTTGTTCAAAGCACTCGCTCGAGGCAGCTTTTGAGGAGCTTGTTGTTTTCATTGGGCTCTATCCCCAAAAGACAGAGCTGGAGTAAGGGCTTGCAGATGGCCAGTGGAGATGCTTACACATGAGGAGCAGGCATGGTATGAGGAAAGGCTGGAGGGACTGGAACTGGGTACAGAGGAGATAGCGAGGACATCAGAGTTACTAAGGTTCATGGTAGAAGCAGTAGCTGCAGTAATACATCTCCTTCCTACGTGTGTGCCCAGGGCACATGTGTGATCCATTTGGGCTGGTCAGGTTCTCACCAGACGATGGGGAGCCCACTGGTGTGAAATAGGTGGGGAAGCATGGCTGTGGAGCCCAGGGGAGGAGAGGCTGACTGGAGAAACATGGAGGGGGAGGGAGGGCGATAGTTTAGTATCCATCTCTTCTTTCGCACTGAGATGTATCCAGAAACAAGGAGAGCATCACTGCTGTGCCAGCACTGGGGACGTCCAAGCACCTGCTCTGAGAAGGGGCTCGAGGCAGCGCTGGGCTTCGCTTTCCCTTCACCCACATGCTGTGGTTCAGACCCACGTCCTCCTGTGCCCAGCCAGATCTGCGGTGCAGACACTGCTATAGGAACATGTGGAAGTAAAATTAGACCCTTGTGAACAGTTGATTTTTATCTTCCTCCCACCAGTGGCTCTGTGGCCCAGTCTTGCTTTTGCTGCGCTCTGCCTCTGTAGAACAACAAAACCACCCTCGTTCCAAGTGCTTTCTTTTTTTCTCCCTTTGTGTCTTTTTTGTGTAACAAAGACTTTCACTCGGTACTTTGCAGAATCATTTAATGTTGTTTGGGTTTAATCTGTTGTGTGATTAAAATAGATTAATGTTGTAGTAACATAAAAACCCTCAGGGGGGTTTGTTCTCTTTGTAAATATTCTCTAGGATCTCTTCTGTCTACTAAACTGTGTGTAGGGAGAGTATTTAATGGGACCTGGGGAGAAAAGAGCCACATTTTAAACTTAATATAAGAATTTAATTTTTAATAGGTTTCATTTGGGGGTAGAGTATTCATATTGGAGTGGCAATTAAAGTGTCTAAATGCTTTGTGTGTAAGCCGATGGAAAGTCTATAAAGTGATGTGTGGGTAAATACCTACCTTTCCTTCTTTAGCTGATCCTAAACCCATGAAATTACAGGAACTATTGATCAATGTAGTTCACTGATACTTGACCTGGTTTTGCAAACTTGCCTTTGAGTTGTCTTCAGCTGATACAGAGCGGGTTTACTCTGCAGAGAGCCAAGTGACCTTCCCTCCTCCAGCAGATCTCATTTGTCCCCACATGGATCTCTGGAGGGCTGTGCAGAGGATGGAAAGTTATTACAGGGATTAAGTCACTTCTAGTGTATTGCCAGCCATATGGACGAGTGAGGAGTGCCGAGCCAAGCTGCCTGTGCTGCAGTGGGGTTTATTCATGTTGGAGTAAAATGGCCGTTATCACTTGAACTTTTTGGATGAGAAGGGTGTAAAGAAGCATTAGTTGCTTCCTAAGTGTACTTACGTACTCTGGGCTTTACCTGGGAGTAAAGGCTCTGCAGTTTTATTTCAAGGTTAGGGAAGATTTCTACTTAGTGTTACTGTGGAATGACTGGCTTTAATCCAGTCAGCCTGATGGGGAGGTGGGAAGCTCAGCTGTAGGCATCTCTCCTTGAGTTTTGTGCACTGCTAGTCCAGAGAGTCTTCTGTATCACACCTTGCAAAGGAGTCTTTAGCTCTCAAAGCATCAAACTGGAGCTTGCTTGTGTGTTTGATTGCCATTCCTATCCGTGGAAGAGCATCATGGTTTGAACTGCTCCATTCCTCCTGGTGCAACATCCCCACTGCAGAACTGGCTCTCAATGGCCATGGGCCATGCTGGGCCAGCCGTGCCAGCAAAGGATGCTTGACACAGCAAGTGTAGACAAGCTGGCTGAATTAGTGGTTAGGCTTCTGTGTCTAAATCAAAGGTTATTCCATTTCTTTGCAGCTGGTAACTTGCACAAGTTTATAACTAGTTGGTGCCTCAGTTTTATGTATGTGAAGCAGGGGATGCCAAGACGCTTATGGCAAGAACCCCGACTGCAGCTAATGACCCCCTCTAGCAGCTGCAGCAAGACACAGCAGTAATCCCTGCTGCATATACATTTCCAGGTCTGTGAGATTAGTTTAATACCTCAGCTTTATCTTGGCATTATGGACTGCTTTCTGTCTTCGTGTGGAGGCATCAGAATGTCCTTGGGCTCTTTTGTAAGATTAAGCGCTTCCCTTGGCATCCTGACAAGGAGGAAATTTAAGGAACAAGAGTATTTAACTTAAAGCTAATCTGGTCTTTGTGAAAGCAGGAGGATTAGACCATTAAGTTTTACATGCTGGCAGGTTTATGCCACCGATGGCACTGATGAACGAAGCACTGCAGAGAGGTGAGCTGGAGGTTGATGGTGTATTGGAACTGGAAGGAGGAAGGAGAGTATTCGCAAAGCAGGATCCCTAGGACTTCGCCAGGCAGTGAGGGATTTCGAGTCCACACAGGAGCTGCGATGTGAGTATAGGTCTGTTCCACAGGACTGTGTGCTTCATTAAGGAAGAACATAATGTATGGAAAAGGAGTGGGCAAATCTCTACCCCTGCCTCACACCGAGCTCATTGAACGGGCATGTGAGTCCTGGGCAATGCCACTGTATTCCTCCAGCATCGCCTTCTGTACGTATTTCCTTGACCACAGAGTTTTGTGTCTCCTAAAACCTTATGTATATCTGTAAACTTGCTCTCTATCTAGAATTCAGTTCCAAGCCTTACTGGGAGACGGGTAGTTAAGAGAAAATGCTTCATGCATTCATTGTGGCACCACCTTGTTCCTCCTGAGGATGAGTTTTTAAACGTTTTCAACAGTTTCCAGTAAAACTGGTGGCTGTTGGTAAATGTTCAACTGTCTTCTTCCTCTTCTAGTCAGAAACAAACAGTAAGCTTGAAGTGAGTGCTGGAGAGCTTCCAGCACAAATGGCAGACTTCGCACCTCTTGGGAGCAGAAGGGGTTTGGATCCCTTCTGAAGGGGAGTGTGAGAAGCAAGTGTGGGGCCCTACCTGCCTCCAGAATGATTTGCATGTGCTGCTCTCCCTCCTTCCCTCTGAATACATTTGTCAGCCCTGCTTTGATAATAATCAAAGGAAATCCTCCTCACTTGCACCAGAACAGGGCACATTACTACATTTGTGTATGTATGTTCCTATGCAAAGGTACGCGCATCCACGCACACATGTATACATGATAAATATGTATCTTACAGTGGGTTGATCTGTTCAGTGGAGCTCTTAATAGCTTATTTCTAAATGTTAATGGGCCCACTTGATTCTCTGTGTGTTTTCTGTGTTGCTCTGCAGATTATTATAGTTTCAGCCTTCTGCATATTGTACAAGGGTTATATATGATTATAAATCAGTCGTCATCATCAGGGCCTAATGGCAAACTAAACAAATGAGCTCAGGACATGATTATATGCTCATGGCTGTCAGCCTCACTGAGAAGTGAACAAATCCAGGTAGGTGCTTTTTAAACATCCCAGTGCAGAGCAAGGTGCAATGGTTATAGCTTACATTTCCTTACTCATTTATTCAAATGCATCTGTTGAACCACAATGAAGAGCACTGGCATTCCGCCAGGCTTCAATTTGACCTTTTTTTAATCCTTAGTGTTATTCTTATGGAATGAATACAGAGAGGCCTTAAGCAAGAGCTGATTCTTGTTTTACTGCAGCCCCTGCCCTGAAAAGAGCAGGGACAAGCGCTGACCTAACTGCATCTTGTGGGAGCCAGAGCAGAACTTTAATCTTCTAGTCCAGTGCACTGTCCCTGAATCGTGGTGATTTTCCATAGTTCACATCATTTTCTCTATGTATTTGGAGATGTTGCAAGATAATTTTGCCCAATACATCCTTAAGGGTTATTGCTAAAAGCTTCTCGTAGCCTTGTAAGAAATATGTGCTTTGGCATATCTATTACCTATTAAACCTGGCGAAATAAGAGTTTTCCTATGTCATAACAAATCAAGCCTGGGCCAAAATAGCTGCAAACATTCTGTAAGGCTTAATGAGCTCTTGCTGCTTTGCTGTGGTCCAAACAACTTGTTATTGTGACTGTTCCATAGTGCAGAATTACATTATCGAAACTGCTCTTACAAAGACAAGATGGGGTGTCAGGAAAGCTGATCCCCCTCTGCAAGGAGCATGTGTGGCACAGAACTGTGCTTTATTTCCATGGTAATTCAGTTTATAGGTGTATAATCTTTTGTGATTCTGATATGATTAAACAGAGGTAATAGCAGAAGGTGGTTTTGTTTATTCCTAAAGTCCCTTTAAACAGAAGCACAGTGAGAGAGGACAGAACAGACAGAAAGGAACATTCCATATTTCTCTTACTCATTGCATAAAGCACCCCTGGATCCCAGAGTGAAGCAACACAGGGAATTTGGGGAGTTAAAGTCCTGCCTTTCAGGAGTGCTTCTCTCAAACAGGCTTACACACACCATCATAAAAAATGTCAGTGTAAAATATCTGAACTAGAGCAAATTGAACCATTTGGTGATTCTGATGCTTTCATCTGAAGGCTCACGCCTGCAAGGATGTGAAAAAGTCAATAACATGAATTGGAAGCTATTGATTATTTCACTGGGCTGCTGTTGAAACATCATATGTGCTTGATTTGGTCTCCCAACACTCAGTAAACGTTTGGTTTTAGTTTCACCTCCCTTTGTGAGAAGAATTGGAAATACCATAAAACTGCAAGTGGGTTTGTGGGTTTGGCTTTTTTTTACCCTGATTTTAAAGTATTTTTCTTAAACTGAAATAAATGTTATTTGTAAAAGGTTCCCCTCACTCCAAGATGGATATTTCATGCCGCAGATGGGCCTATTCTCAATTTCCTTTGTAAGGCATTGAACCTTCTGTTTGACACTGCCAGCGGCAGCCCCATGGATTTTAAGACATTTGGATAAGGCCCATCCCCATCAGCCAGGTTGTGGGGCCGGGCCTCTGCTTCTTGGACACAAAACCGGTTATGGAAATATCCTGTTTTGCTGCTGCCTTTCAGCCAGGACCTATCTTGCCACCTTGCTAAATTATAGCAAGAGATCTAAATGAAAGCCTCAACTGGGAGGCAGCTTGGGGTCGAAGTCTGTGGCGTGGAAGTTTTAAAGGCTGTAGTGCTTCATGAAGGTCAGTTGTGTTGATCCCTGAATCCAGAAGAGCACCGTGTTACCCACATCACAAGTGTGAAGCTGCCTTTGCTTTGTACTGCTGAGCACTTCATAGAATCCCAGATTGGTTTGGGTTGGAAAGGGGCTTTAAAGCTCATCCAGTCCCAACCCCTTGCCACAGGCAGGGGCACCTTCCACTAGACCAGGATGTTCTACCTGAGGCAGATAGCAAAAGAGAGCTAAAAAAAGAATAGGGATTATTGTGGGTATTTGCAGAACTGATTTGACTGTAAGATTATTCCCAAGAATAAAAATATTTACATCCCAGTTGGTTAAAAATCTGTCCATGATGTCTATTTGTTTAGCGAGCAGTAATTACCCAACTCGGCTCCTTCTGGTAAAAGACTATTCAGTGTTTGGTTAATTTCCAAGATTCAAACACTTTGCTTTAAATCATTGGTATTGAGATGGAAACATCCTCAGGCTGGTTTGCTAACACAGTGTTATGAAAACACACGCTGCAGAAGCTGGAGTTGGTGTGGTCCTGCCAGGGCATGACCATGCAAGGTGATGGGACCCAAAACACCGTAGCCCTGAGTGACTCAAGCTGCCAGCAGGAACAGAAGGAGAACAGAAACTTCATCCCCAGTTCTTCAAATCCTGAGCTCATCTTTCCAGTTTGACCCTGACATGGTTAAGTGAGCTTAACTGTGTCGCAAGTTAAGCACATGCTGTAACACTGCCCTAAGAAGGATGTTTTCCCTCATCAAAGGCCTTTGAGAGAAGGAACAGAGCGGGGAAAATACAATAACATGTGAGTTGTTCAGCTGTTGAGATCAGAATGAAAGTTGAGCAATAAAACCTTTCTCAATGTCTCACCTGTGCTAGGTGCAAGATACTCAGATGCTGCATTCCAGGCTGGCTGTGCAGAGTGCCGAGCCAGTGCAGGCTCCATTGAAGGAGGCTTTTCTGCCTTGTTATCTCCAAGCCAGTTACTCCAATCACATGGAAATCCCTCGCTGCAGGGTTCAGGCTGTCTGAAGGCGAGTTGCTGGTTCTTGCTGGAAGGGTTTGGAGCACGGGCTGTTGCTTCAGCTTTGCAGAGCTGTTGAAATGATGGCATGGCCATAGAATTCCAGACTGGTACCTGTTGTAGACAACACTGCAAGTGTCATATCTGCCTCTCGATGTGCCAGGAGCTCTGGTGTGATGTTCTCTGTGCTTGTGGGATCTTGAGTTTGCTTTGCGGTGAGCAGCAGAGGTGGAAGGATGTTCATGGGAACAAAGCAAAGCGTGGCCTCTGTTCCCTCAAGTGCTTCAAGCACTGTCCAGAGCTCCATCTGTTCAGCATTTAAGTTTTGGTGTAAAAAAAGTTTGATGAAATTAGTTTGAAATGTTCTGGAGAATTTGTAATGTTGGAATGGAAGATGGCTTCTCATTTCCCTGCCTAACACATTTAAAAGTAACAAAAGGACATGGTAAGTTGAGTTGTAAAGCTCCCTGATGTGAGAGAATGTTAAGGTAAAGAGCTTCGGAGGGTTCAGGAGATTATTGGATGTTTATAGATACAATATTCTCACAGTTCCACCAGGCGGGATAACAGCTTGCTAGTGAACCTCAAGGTTCACTGTGTTAACCAGCCTCTTGCTGAGGGGGCTTGGAAGAGCTTTCCTCAGGTGCAGGTCATAGCAGGGTGCTGCATTCACATCATCCCGCTGCACCTGCAGCAGGGTGAGTCAAAGCAAATACCATCTGAAATGGACCATTGATGTTACACCTCTCATGTGAGCTCTGTGCCCATCTGGGATAGCTGTTGTCTGCTTTCTCATCTCCTGTGGGGTGTGTTTTGCTGACCTGACATTCACGCAGGTGCCTTCTGGAGACAGAAGTTAAATGCAGAACTGTATTTATTTAGAGGAAACACTCGTGGTTAATGGCACAAACTGTTTATACATAGAAAGAGTCTTTGCTTTTAGTGCTGGGAAACCAGCTGCTGACACAGTGGGGCTGTCCTGGGTTAGCCCTGCGATTCCTTCCCTCCACTGATGGTGCCATGGGGGGCTGGACCCCATGTGGAATGAGCTCGCCGTGCTGGCAGCCCGGCTCTGTGCCACACATCCTGTATATCCCAAATGACAGCTGAGCAAACTGATGAAATCCCAATTGAGGATGATTATATTGGTTCTGAGGATTAGCACAGCAGGTAGCCGTTGGCACAGGGCAGGGTTTGGGCCGAAGGATAAGTACACATTCCTTTTATTATTGCAGCTAATGGGAATCTGCCAGACTTTGAAGCACAGAAAAGCCTCACTGGCCACCTGTGAGCTAATCACATAGATTTGCCTCATTCTGTATTTCAGCTCACTTGGAGCCTGTAATCTAATTTCCAAACAGAGATGAGAAGAGTGAACAATTCATTTTCTACTTTACATGGCTGTGCTGGTAAACTTTTAATCCCTTTAGAATTACAGTTCCTTGCAACATGGAGGTAACACCACAAAGTCTACATGCAAGGCTTGAGTCTTTGAATGCAGCAGTTGCTGGATAATAATTGGCCTCAGCGAGGCACAACCTGAATCAAACTGAAAGTTAGGAGCATGGGATGTTTTTCAGATGGTATTTTGAAGCACAGACAGGCTAAGGATTTCAGGTTGTGTAGAAAATCCCTGAGTTTTGGACTGCACAAGTACCCTGCAGCAGTCAGGGTTGTCTTCAGCTTCAGTTGTTGCACCCCAATGTTGGGGTCTTTTCTGCATGTAGGACACTTTTGTGTCACTCTTTGCATCCTACCAACTAATCAACCATTTCATAGTTACAGTGGAAGCATATAGACCTTCAAGGCCAGGCTGGATGTGGTTCTGAGCAACCTGGTATAGTTGAAGATGTCCCTGCTCATTGCAGGGGGTTGGACTAGATGAGCTTCGAAGGTCCCTTCCAACCCAAACTATTCTGTGATTCTATGTATGTGGCATATTTGGCTTTAATCTGGTCTTCATTGCTCACCTTTTATTTTGGGACCAAGGATATTTAGTTAGAATTTAATCCACATCTGAGCTAACATTAAGTTGGGGATGCTTATGTCTGCTGAAAGCCCAATGTTTGTTCATGGTGGTGTGTTTTAGGATGTGTTCTTGTGGATGCTTCTCATCCAGTTGCTCTTATCATAAAGAACACACCACCAACATGCTGTTCCACTGGTTTCATTAGGGACAGGTCAATCAGTGAGCATTTAGTGAAGGTGAGCACTGTACTTCTTATGTGTGAAGGACTTTTCACACCAATTGAGTGTCTTTTTAGTGATCTGTATGGGCAGTGCAGAGATTATCCGCGTCTCTGGGAAGAAACACTTCAGTCAGAGCTTTCTTGAAGACACGATGTACTTCAGTAGTGACCAGGTAGTTCACAAGTTGGCTTCATGCTGCAGTCGACCTGGGGCCCACTTAGTTCAGGTAATTGGGACAAAGTAGTCAATGTTCAGTGGATGTGAAGAGCAAGCTGGGAGATCCATGGTCAAGAAAAGGAGATGTCACAGCAAAGCAAACCTTTGAAATTAATTCCATAGGGTCTCTAACTGAGATAGAGAAGATGTCAGGAGGTCTTTGGACATGAAAAGGCCTACATTGCATTATGCAGGAGATGATGATGCTCCTTTGTGAATGGCTATAAGAAAAGGCAAGAGGCTTTTCAATTTCTAAATTATCATATGGGCTTTAGTGGAATATCACATTCCTGTTTATAAAATGCTATAGAATGATGTAAGAACAAAACTGACGCATGCTAAAGAGGCGTTATCGTGCCTTTTTCTCAAGTTCATGCTCTTTCCTATTTTTAATTTCTATAAAGTCTTTTAAGTCCTCTACCTCTGTCTCGCACAGGAGGATTTGGTATGCAGAATCATGTTTTGCGTGCAAAGAAAAGCTTCTAGTAACTGTGGTCTTGTCAAAGCAATCAAACACAAAACAGAGTGGTAGATCTTCAGTTCTGGTACAGCTCTATATTTAAACCTAGTCAATAATTCAGCCATTTTCCCCCCCTGCCACTCCTCCCCTTTTAAAATAGAACAAATTCGTGGGATATGTTTAAGACCAATGCAAGGAATTCAGACAATTTAAAAAGTGATGGGCATTATTGGACATGTATAATTTAACTAATAGATTAAATAGAATAGACAAATTCAGTAAGACCCTTTGTTGACCAGGAACATTGAAATCTCATTTTTGCATTTACTGATATGACCCAGACCAAAAGAATTCTTTTGAAGTGATGCTATATTAGAGCAGACTGTTGGATAATATCCGTCTTTTTCTCTGCAGCATTGGAAACACGAGCAAATAGTGCCAAGCATAAGAATACTGTGAAGCAACACTGGTTGGTGGAGTTGTGATTTGTTTGCTCACAAAGTTTTCCTAGAGACACTAATGGCTTAAAATAGTTGTAATTTAAAGTGGGTATTGTCATGGTCATGCTGCGCTTCATCTCAGTGTTAGCACAGAGGCACTGGAGGTTTAAGCTCTCTGCTTATATTGACATCATGCCTTTAAAAACAGAAGAGGAAATTCTTGGCTCTAAAGAGCAAACTCACAATGGAAGCAGTGGTATGTGTCTGGTGAGTTATGGGTATGACACCTCTCGAGGGGAATAAATGTGTTACTTTGCTGTATAAACATATCACACAGATCTTTTTTGTCCTTCATGTATTAAACTGAGCTGTCAGGCTAAATTCGATTAGTGTTCATAGGGTGATACTTTTCAAGCTGCTTTTGAAAGCTGGTTTTGTTCAAGCTCATTCAGGTAATGCTATCACATAGAGGAGGATGAGCAGATGTCATGAGCATTGGAGGGAATATTGCAGCTCTGTGGCCAAGGCAAATCGAGAGCAGGAAGGAGAGGCAATGGATGGATAAACCCAATATATTTTCCTTCCCTCACCCTGCGATGGAGTTAACCTTGTGCTAAGGCTATCCAGCTCCCAACACACTTCTGCTCTGCTCACTGGGTGGGTAACACGGCGTTTGGGTCACAGCCAGAAGAGGAGAGGGGAAGATGCTTTTCTGAAGCCAAACCAAGGTGGTCTAATGGATGGTGTGCCTTCCCACAGCCAGGGATTGGAACTGGATGAGCTTTAAGATCCCTTCCAACCCAAACCAGGCTGGGATTCTATGATTCTGTAACTGTTACCAGCAAAATGTAGCTAAAGAAAGGAGAGCAAAGAGTTGTGTTACATTTGTCATGATCTGTTTGCAACATGGTATTGGATTAAGAGCAGCTGAAGTCTCAAGTTCTCTGTCCTGAGTTGTGAGGGCAAAAAGCAGCGGTCACACATGATCTAAGGGTGCCTGTGGTAGCTGGAGCTGGAGAGAACTGCTAGAAACCACAGAGAAACCTTACCAGGCTGAGAGAATAGGGATGGAGAGTCAGGCAAACTCAGAGCAATGCACATTATCCCAAACCATGCAGGTGCCTGCAGACCTTACGGGGCTCTGAATTAGCTGGGACAAGTCAAGGCAAGAAGCTGGGTGTTATTAGAGATGGTTTAACACAGAGCTTCACTCACAGCTGCAGCTGCAGGCTGGGGACAGCTGCCTGTCTTGTGGGTGAGGAATACTGTGGTGAGGATGCAATGCTTTGGTATTAATGGGGGTTCAGCTTCTGAGGACTGGGCAGTGTTGTCAGGGCTTCTGAAAGTGTTGCAGAAGCCCAAGAGGTGTGACAGGATAGCAGGAAAAATAACAAGAAGTAATCAGGCATGTAGGAAAATTCTCGTAGGAAGAAAGAGTGGGAAGTCAGGAGTTAAAAACATTATAAAGGACATAGAAGGGGAAGCAGTTTAATTTTCTAAAGGTCTAGGTGATCCTGATGGTTTGTAGAGAAGTCATCTTCTCAGAGACTTGCAAGAACCAAGTGCAGTTAAAAGATGAGAAATGAAAACCTTGTGGGAGGAATATTTTCCTATGACATGCTAAGAAATTTACTGCTATGGGCAAGAACTTGTGAATACTCAGAAGGGACCTGAGATTTATGTGCAGAACAAGCCCATGGTTGTTATCACAGTTCTAGAAAACCTTGGAAGAATACCTCAGGCTTTTGGTATAAGCCAGCCTTTGAGATTGGCATCAGATCCCGTGGGTTGGACAGGCTGCTTTACATTTGCTGGCAAGGATTCTACGCCTGGTTTGGAAAACCTTTGTGCTTGCTGCAGTCAGTGGTGGGAAGCAGGGACCTCCAGCCTGGTTGAATAAGGCCTTGTCTGTGTTTCTTTGACACTAGGTGTGCTTTACAGATACTGTGATTACAAGACCTGTATTTCTTGAATTAGAACATGAGATAGAAGCAGGAGGCTAAAACTCCTTGTGCTCAAACCCTTTATTATTAAAGAATATTCCCTAATGACTTTGTCTCATTGCTTCCCACTTGGGAAGTTTGCCAGCCCGTTTGAGAAAAGTCCACCTGGATAAGCCCTCCAGTGCTGGTAGCTGGCTGTTGAATAGTTAATGGTATGGTTAAGGATGTAATTTAATGCGTCCCAACTGGAAAGGTTAGGAAGCCAAGAGATTTTACCTACTGGAAATAAACCTTTGGCTGTGCGTGTGTGTGTATGTGTGCGCGTTGAAGCAGGATTGAGCTATCATGC
>JANHGB010036160.1:0-93393 GCA_026283785.1 Coracopsis vasa | reverse complement strand
CGATGTGTTAATCATTGACACAGGAGTTGCTCCAAGTGTTGTGAGTGCTGCATGCTAGCCAAAGTCTCATCATCCCATGGAATCTGTTCCAGGTTCTCTGACTGTAACCTATTGCTGGATTATTCTTTATTAATCCTTGACAGTGCTCCCTGCTGATGTATGAGACAAGAAAGAAGATGGTCCTCGTTCATTTAAGTGGTGACTGGAACATTGAGAAGTGACATGGCTGTAAATGGCCACCTATTTTGTTATCAGATTAGATCTTCAGAAAGGTCACTGACAGCACCTTATTGCACTGCATATTACACTGCAATCTCTTGGTTATGTTTGAGGATCCAGGGTAACAGTCTCAGAGCCTCCCTCAGAGCCCTTCAGCTTCCCCTCAGAGACAAGGGATTGTTCACCTAGATTCAGTGTGTAACTGAATGATACCAGGCATAATCCATTAGAAGATTGAGAGAGCATCAGTCAGCCTTAAACTGTGTAAATCCTAAATTGGATCTAACATACAGGAATGGTTTAGGTAAGTAGTTTTGTACGTGTGAGATTATCTCTAAAATGATTTATATTCTAAGTTTTCCTCCTGCTATGAAAATCTTTGTTGCCCTTGGATTATGGCATAGCCCAATGAAGCATTACCCTCAACCCCATTCCCTTTGCGATAATGCTTTTTCAAGACATAGCACTGCTCAGAAGCATGGAATGTGTCCTGAGTATTTTTGTTATAGTGTTCAGAAATAACTTCATAAAAGCAACTGCAGTAGCTCGGGCGGAAGGCTTGTCTAGCATTATTCTTTTTGTAACAGTGGCCAAAATTGGGTGTCAGGGGAAGATTATACAGCATGTGCAAGGCAAATGTATAAAAGCTGTCCACTGAGTGTTCTTCTGGCTTCTAACTATTCTGGCTCGGGGACTTTAAGATCACTGTGGCTTGTCTATTTACTCTCCAGATCTCTTTTCCAAGTATTTATTAATCCTGCCCTTGAACCCAGTGAAGTTTTGCTTCTGCCACATTTTTTGGCAAGAATTTGCATAATTCTGCTACACGTGAATAGAGAACAGTTTGCTTGTTTTGAACTGGGATCAACTAGCTTCCTTTGGCTGCTATTTTCTGCTTTGAAAGAGGCAATGAGCAATCCATCTATCTCATAGTTGCTCCATGATTTTGTGGACCTCCATAGCTTTTCCTCTAAGTTGTCTCTTTTCCTGGATGAAAAGTTTTAGCCAACTGAGTAATTTGTTGTATAGAAGCCATCATCTTCATTGTTTCTCTGCACATTTTCCAGTTTTAAGACATTTTACCATGCGCAGGGCTTACAAGTAAACACAGTTTATGAAGTGTAGGAGAAGCATGGGTTTGTACAGTGAAAGATTAGGTGTCTTCTATTTTTTTTCCTGTTTCAATCTTCATTATTTCTAAAAATTAAATGACCTTTTTAACTGCTATGAAGTACTTGTATGATATTTTCATGGCACTGTTATAACCCCAAGACTTCATGTCTGAGTGATAATGACTAGCTCAGAGCCAATGACATTTTAAACATGGAGCAAGCTCTGTTTCTCCCAACATACATTCATTTACCTTAATCTGCAGAATCCTCAATTATTAGTTAGTCTTTTCTGAAGTATTATCTTGATATTCATTCTTTTGCTTTCATTTTCAGCATATTCTGTAAGTTCAGTGATTTATTTTTTTTTTTTTTCTTTTACAATTGTTTTAAGCTGTATATCAAGCCTGGTTTTTACAAACAGAAAACCCCCAAATGTATCTCTCTACAGTATGCATTTAATTTATTTTTTTTCTCTCTAGGCTTTGAAGAGACATTTTGTTGTAGAAATAATTCAGTGGAAAAGAGTAGTTGATAATCAAGAGCTTGAATAGATTTTCTGTGTAAAAATAATGAGAAGGCTATGAAGAAACATTAGGAAGAGCTGTGTGAGAAAAGCACAGCCAGTAGGAGGTTTACTATGAGGTCCTTTCCTGACACACAGGAAAGACTGGTAGTGTGGTGCCTTGAAGTAAAGATGAAATACTAGAATACGATACAAAAGGTGAAGGGGAAACCATTGAAGGAACTTGAAGGGGAATTTGTGTACTAAGAAGTGGGGAAAGATAATGTAATACCTCTTGGTTTTATCAGGTAGGAAGCAGATTCAGAATAATTTTTTAGATATTTTCCAAGTCTTCCAAAGGACAGGAATGAGTATAAAAATGCAGCATACTAAAATAGTGCCTCATTGTGTGGGGTTCTTAAGCATTACTGTGATGATACTGTTGCTGAAAGGTTTGATGCTTTGGTTCAGCTGTGGAAATATGAAGAGACCTGCAAAATATTATCTGGTAAGAAAAAACAGATTTTTAGAAAGTCCATCCAATGAGCTGGGCACTACTGAAGAGGGCAGAAAACATCTGACAGTTTTTGAAGGAGTGATAGCAAGTTGTCATCTGTCTTCTCCATGCCTAAGTGTAGACTAGAAGTGGTCCTCATCTTCACTGATTATTAGAAGAGTACCATGGAAGATGCTCTCTCTTCCTGTCTTTGCTTTTTCTAGGAAAGGCTTCTCTGACTTAATTTCCTTTGTGATGCTTGGTTCAAATCTTGTATATGTGGAGATTGTCTTAGCACTCATCTCATTTGATGATTCCTGCTTATGCTTTTAGTTAGAAAAGTTGAAGGGTATCTGAGATTCTCAGCTAGTGTACACTGATGTAGACTTGTAAGCATGTCATCTCTATCATATCCGCATCTTGGTTCCTCTATTAAAGGAAATGGGAAAGATGAAACCACCTGCAAAATGCTTTGATGAAAAATGCTTGCAAGAAGTTAATATTTTATTATTATGACAACTTTTTTCAGCTGATAACATCCATAAGCATTCCAGGATGTTCCACTTTACCTATTGAAAACACACAGAGATTTGAGGTATAAGGAAGAAAGAAGCAATTTATTAAGTCTGGTCATTCCTCCTTAATAATGATATACAAAGAACTGGACCTTTTGGCAAAGTATAACTGAAGAAAAAAGACTATTTTCACCAGATGCATAGGACGTAGGCCAAGGTATTGTTGAGATATTAGTGAAAGGATGATCTGGGACAGTAAGTGTGTATTCAAGACCTTTTTTTTTGAGTACTTTTTCTCTCTGAGAGGAGACTTAAGCATCTGTAAGGTCACCTAAGTATTTTTAAGAGGATTTCAGACTACTAAAACTGTATCCGAGTTATCTAGTTTATACTTCCAGATGCCTTGATCATATACCAGGTGGCTGGTGAGGCATTAATCTAGAGGAATATAATGTCCTCCATTCACACTTTGATAAAACTTTGGAAGCAATATTTGTTGGAAATACTTTATTTTTTTCCCTTTAAGTACAAAAACTTTTTTTTTTTTTTTGCAAACAGTATTGTGTTAGCACTCACTAAATTGATTTTATTGGATATACAATACTTTCAAAATCAAAACACTTGATGCTGATCTTTCTTGTAATGATACTTTTAGAAATGGCACAGAAATTACTAGGACTTTACAATTTAAAATAAAACATCAACAGACAAGGTGCATGAATAATCGTAAATGTGGTAAAAAGGCAGTCGAGTAAAGGGAATATTTTATAAAATATTGAAAACCTGCAACTTGTACATGCTGCATAAGCACAGTGTAGATGGTTATGTTTCTGGGCTGATGGGACACCACAGACCAAAGCGTTTTTATCTTTGGCTGCCTTTAGAAAGTATATGTGGCATTAGGTCTTAACCTTATCACAGTTATTTTCATGATGATGTTTTTATATTTAATTTAACTGTAAATAATATTAAAGTTCTGAATACTACGTCAGCTTAAAAACTGAGCTGGAGTTATTCCAAAAGATAAGAATTTGTCCAGCCTGTGATGTTTAGTCAATATGATCCACTCAAGTGCGGAGCTGTCAGAAAAGATGTCAGTGGATGGTGCTTAATCTGCCGAGTTTTTAAGGGAAGTTGGATACTCTTCAGTATGAAGTGAAGTTTTTGATGTATCTTGGTTAAATAGCCAATTTATGTAGTTAAGGGCATTAAGGGAGTCACAATGGCCTGCAAAACACTATGGATATTCATGGAGTGTTTACTTTTGCTGTATGGGAAACGATTTTCTCAGTTTAACTTTTTCACTCTGGTGTCCCACACTGAGCTGGGTAAATACTTCAAAAACCACATTGGCAAATGTTGGTTCAGATGAATCTTGTGCAACCACGTAAGCAATCATGAGGCTTTCTGTTTGCTTTCTTTTCCACAGGCATTCACACATCCAGTTTCTGTATAATCCCAGTGATGTAAATCTAGAGTGGCTGTAGTATTTGATTGGGTGTTCTTGTAGATGTAGTCATCCTCTACCTTCCTGTCTCTGCTGATATGTTCCTGACCATGTGTAAAAGGTCATCCCCCTTACTGCTTCCCCAGACAAACAAAACCAAAATCTTCCTGAGGAAGAATGGAAAGTTTTATGGTCAAGGTGATGACCAGATTTTGAGTTGAATCTCTGGCAATGCTGTTTTCTCTCAGCACTCTCACCATGCACATCCACACACTCAATAGGTGTTTTTGTGTTGTTTTTTTTTGCCTCATAGTCATGAATATGTAAGTTTGTGTGCCAAGCTATGAGTTGAGGCCATGCATAGGACACTGGAAACACTGCTCTTGCAGGAGAAAGACTGTTTAGGTTATGGTTTATGGATACATGTTTTGTGTTGGAAAGGTTCAGATTTAAATCAAAGGGTTTCAATAGCATTCTATTTCAGACGATGTTCTAGGAGAAACTGAAGCATAACCTACCACCATGGTATCTTGGGAGAAAACAAGAAAAATGCATTCCATGTCTCTTTACAATAATTGTCTAAAAGGTCTTGCATTTAAGAAAAAATGAGTCAAGGAGTGTAATGAGACCTTTTTTAAAACAAAACAAAACACCACCAACAAAAACCTGCTCTAAACCTTCTGAAAATGGCCTGCTCTAAACTACAAGCTATGTGACAGTAAAGATTCACATAGCAGATTCAAAGGATGCCTTGCATCAAGTCGTAGTGCTTGCTGGAAAGCTGGGTCTGGAAACTGTTTTCACTGAATTTGGGCAAACAGGTTTTTCACTGATAAAAGCCATCTATTTACAGAGAATACAAAGACCTCTGCCTATAAAAAACATGCTACTAAGCCCTATAATAGTCAATGATTCAGCCCACTATCAGTTGTTAGAGATAAAATTATACATGGATGGATTCAGTGGCTGCAGTGTGTGCATAAACACATAGGGTCAGATTTACAAATACAAAATTAAACCCATTTTCATTCATGAAAATTATTGTAACATTTTTAAAAGGAAATTTGTAAGTGCCAGGGAAAGTCCTTCTTCCTGGCCTTCTAACATTCTTTCTTTTTCTTTCTTGTACTTTTATGCTATGTGACAATTTCTAGGAAAAAAATTTAATGTGATCTTAGTTTCCAGGCATACTCTTCCCAGACAGAAGCTAGTAGAACATTTACAGTAATTAACATTTTCTATCTTCTCATTTTGTTAATGATGTCTTTTTGAAGGCCGTGCAGTAATTACTGCCCACAGAGGTATGTACTCTGAAATAAATTAATGACCAATGACCAGTAATGATTAAGGATGTAATCATCCATTGCGAAATAGAGGCTAAAATAGATATCAGAAACAGTGTTGGCAGCAAAAATAAACTGCACTGAAAGTGTATTGTGAAACAATGTTAAAATTCTTTTAGCAGTTGATCAGAAAAGCATACAGAAAGGTTTTTTCTAATCAAATGTTAATGTTAGTAATTTTTGATTATTTTTTTTGTTTCCAAAACATTTCAACAGTCTGATACACTGAGTTAAAATCCTAGTCCTACACAAGCTATGTTTATTTTTGATGTAGCCTACTTCAGAAGTATTAGTTTATTGTTAGATATTTTCATTTTACAGATGAATTCTTAAACCAGGATTAGAATCTATATTAAATTTCATGTAAGCATGAATTTTGAGAACCTCTACCACGAACTACTCTTTGGGCAATTTCATTTTGTGAAACAAAATATCACAGATGGAAAAAAAAACCCTTTGTGCACATCTGTATAACTTTGTACAGATATTTGCATTGAGAACCAAAAGTTTAATGGGGGTGAGTTTCCAGTAAAGTAATATGATCTGCTATTCTGGATAAGCATAAAACATACATGGAAAGTTTTTTTTTTTTTTTAATTCATATTTAATAAAGCAAGGCCTTACATTTTATTTAGGAAAGAAATTTATTTTTAAAAATAGAGAATAAAGTCCAGTAGTAATTTTTAAAAACCAAAATTCATTGACAGCCTTTCTTTTTTTTTTTTTAAACAGTGTAATTCAGGAAAGGTCTTGTTGAAACCCAATAAATCGGTTCTCTAATAGGAGATAGACATCTTTAACATCTTAAATATTTGACCCTTTGGCCTTACAAAGCGCATTTTCACTTTAACAAACCTTAATATGCACAGAGTAGTTTGGATTAACATCTGTACTACCCTTACCCATCTCTAGACATCTTGGTTTAAGGAAACACAGCTTTTGAAAATGAACTCACTTGGAGGAGTTCGATACTTTGCACTGCAGAGAGTGACAGTGTAAAAGTAGCTCTTTCTTTAAATCTTCAGTGTTTCCATCTTTGAAACCATTAGTTTTGGAGGTATGTGTAAAAGAAGAGATGACTGTCATTGAATTTTGACCTGAGACCTTCATGTTGCTTAAATTTACCCGAATTGATGGATTTTGCTCTACTTGAGCTCTTGTTAAGGTACACTATCTCACAGTGGGTTCGATTCTGATTTTTCTTTCCAAGTTAACACCAGTGTAAATAGAAAACATGCACTGCAAGTGAACAATATGGAGAGTGGTGACGGTGGGGTGTAATCTATAAAACCCAAATGTGGATATAAGCAGCCACAAGTCTATTATGTGAAGTGGTTATGTCATCTTGCACCAGCAGAAAACTCAGCCCTCTATATTTGATTCCTAAATCTCACCTTACATCAGATGTTCAAAGGTTCAGATGAATAAGATATGTCTCTGTAAAGTGTGTTTTAAATTAAAAGCTAGTGAAAAACATGTCTCTTGATTTCTGGATGCCAGTCTTGGAAAATGTGCTTCAACTGGAAGCCGCCTTCTTCCTATTTTACTCCACCCTCACCAAGCAAGTATCCAGCGATGTCGGAGCTGATATTTTCAAGAAAAGCAAAAACCTCTTTGGTTTATCTTCCCTGTTTTGTTCTGGGTGCTGTGAGGTGGCTATGAAAGGGCAGTATGTATAAAGCAGAAATATTTCTTGAGGGTATGGGGAGGATGTTCTCTTGTTTGAAGGGAACCAAGACTTCCAAGACTGATTTTAATTTTATTCTTAATGTTCATGGGAACCAGTCTTACATGCCTGGCTGAATTCAGAGTTTGGATTTTTGGCAGGTTTTTATTTGAGCCCAGCTTGGCTGTTTTTCAAAATGTCCAGATTGCTCACATTAAATCTGAATAAGCACTACCCACTAGTTTAATCAGAGTCATCTGGTACACCTCTAATTAGTGTTAGTTAAAGTTGAAATTCATAATAACACAAAATGCTGCATTTTTGGGATATATACAGTAAACTCCTGAATGTAAAATTGTAAAAGGGAAAAGATATTTTGAAATATTATTAAAAATTAGAATACATGGATTATGGTGACAACACCACTATGTAACAAAATAAAGTTAAGTTCTTGAAAGAAGCCATGAAAACTAGTCTTTATGCATTTAGGCATGCATTTATGTATTCAATATGTGTAGATACAAATGTGTTTATGAACTTTAATTCTCGTCCCTGCTAATCTAATAATTGACTTTAACTCTACATTGTGCACAAATCAGGAAAACATGTACATGTCTAGGAGTATTTCAGAAATTGTCAAATAAGCATGTGACACCTCTTTTAGATATAAATTATTTCGTAGTCTTAATCCATTGCAATAAATGATATCTAAGTTTTTCCTGAGTCAGAACCAGACCATTGGTATGTTACTGCAGATTGTCAGAAAATGAAGCTTGAAAATTATTATACTTGTGCAATTATTGCTTTTAGAAGATCAGTCCACCCTACAAATCTAATTTTTTTGGGGTATTATGATCTATATCTATGTAATGCTTGTTTATCTTGAATTCTTCCCTACATTCTTGTCTTTAAAAATGTTTTAACTTTTATTGTGTCAAGACATAGACCAATTAAACCAGCAAGCTTTGCAGTTTGATCATTATATTAAAATATTCCCCAAATTAAGAAAGCTAGATTTACGATTTTGATTTTTCAGGTGTCACTTCTAAAACCTAGAGAACTGGTGAACCATACACTTATATTTTGCAGATGAGCTATTGTTTTTATGTGTGTAATGTAACAATAGCATAAGAAAGTATTTAAGTGTTTATTCAGATTTACTTCTTACCTGAAATGTTTTTGTTTCTCAATCATGGTTCAATTGATACTCTGGACATAGAAATATCATTTACATTATCTTTTCTTTTTTTTTTCCCTGGACACATTTCAGCTTCACTATTCAAGGATTGAATGCATCGTGATTACACAGGTTTTTTTCAAGGGCATCTGTTCTTAGACACAGCTGAGGATGGGGCCCACTGAGCCGACTGGAAGGATCCACCTAGAATTTGTTGAATTAAGTCCTTGCACCTGGATATAATTGTCATGCTGCTGTGCTGGGGTTTTCTTAAGCTACTGGTAAAACAAATTAGCTCAATTTAAACTGGCATCCAGTAGGGAAGCAACAACTCACCTCATATAATGTTTTTCAAATAATTATTTTTCTATTGCCAGTTTTGCTTCATGAATATTTTCCTAAAGGCAGGATGAATTGTTGGATTATTTTTTTAAGTTAAGCACAAGAGGCAACAAAACCCATTCTCTTCTGTGTATCTGCTGAGTTGCAACTAGTATTAGAGTAGCACGTGATTATTGATTTTGTGACTATATCTTAGAGACATATATATATCTAGATACATATTAAAAAGAAGGTAACAGCAGATAGAACAGATTTAAAAAAGATGCAGTGTAACAGCAACATCCTCCACCCTCCCCAAACCCCCAGCCTCCTGGTCTCAATACATATACTTCATGTACCTTTTGCCAGATTTAGCACTGTAATAGTATAGCCACTTCTACGTTTGGGAAAGATTCGTGCAAGTTTGTTTTTTTTGTTGAACAGTAGACAAAGGTAGTCATTTATGTCTGACATGGGAATTTGTATAAATACCGTGGGATCTCATTTCCTTACGTATTTTAGAGCTGTTGGAGCTTGGTAACAGAATTCATAAGCTTCCTGGAAGGTCCAGAAAGGTTCATCGCCTCAGTTGGACTTGCAGTGGCAGGACTTTACATGAATCCCTGGAATGTGTGCATCTGTGTTAGCTTCAGCTTTTAATAATAGTCTCCAAATGTAGACTCTGGGGGAAAACAATGAAAAATAATTTGTTCAGCTGGACATTTCAAGATGACTTCTGAAATGGAAGAAATACTACTCTCTAGCAGTGCTCTAAATATTACTGTTAGGTATTATTAGTATGTGAGATGCTATTTTGGAGAAGAGAGGGATATGTTCATGAAGCGTGGATGGTAGTTTTTGATGTGTCTCTAGAATAACTCCAGTGTAGCTCTGCTTCAGCTGCTGACCAGAGATACTGCTCTTGTGACCTGGTTGTGCCACTGTGGATACCAACTTAAATGGCCTTCTAAGATGCTGCTCAGTTGGTTAAAAAATATCAACATGGATTGAAGCTGCTCCTTGTTTATTGAATTTTAAAGAAAATATTTTGGGAGATCAGAAATAAAGATGGACTTCTAATCATTCTCTTGGAGACTGTGGCAGAAAAATAGATGTACATATATATTATCATAAACCATTCTCTAAGCCACACTCTCTTTTAATATTGGGTAGATGCAAATGCAACAGGAATGTGAATTAGGAAAGCAGTGCTTTTTTGAAGGATGGGAAAGTATCCAGAGATCAAAAGTTAAATGTAGAAGCTGCTGTCAGTCCTTCAGCTGTGCAGTGAATTTCAAATTTTGGAGAGTGTGTCTGTAGTGGCAGGGGCAAGCACAGACATTTTTGTGGCTCTCGATAACAGTTTAAATTGTGC
The DNA here is from genome assembly GCA_026283785.1 of Coracopsis vasa. Classification (NCBI taxonomy): domain Eukaryota; kingdom Metazoa; phylum Chordata; class Aves; order Psittaciformes; family Psittacidae; genus Coracopsis; species Coracopsis vasa. The sequence continues at coordinate 83,220 of JANHGB010036160.1, read as the reverse complement.
AAGTCTTAGCTCAAGGTGAACCATTTGTGTCACAAATTCTATTACTCGAAAAGCTGTGTTTGTGGCACTGAGACTAGTGGTAGAGTGCTAAATGCATACGGTTCTGCATCAAGGCAGCTTTCAAACAGCAGCTGGTTCCTAACTAGGGACAGTTTAAAGGTGTAGGGCAGCTGGCTGTTTTTAAATCACCAGTGTTGTAGAGCAAATTTTGTTTTATCAGTTAAAAAACTGATAGGCCTGATTCTTGCTTACAGTACAGCCTGTTTTCTCCACTCCAGTGGCATAACAGGCACTCCCCCCGGTGTGGATTTGCCATCAGTGCTCCAGTTGGAGGCTTGCGCAGACCCAAGATGCAGAAAATTCATAGACCAAAAGGGGCCAGCACACAAAATAACATTGACTAACTTATCATTATCTGTCTTTTGTGGAAGAGGAGGCCACAGCAGAAAGCTCCTATAGCATAACTCCTTGTACCAGTGCACACCCAGAGCAAAGTTTTTCTTCCAGCTGTGATAACCCTGAATCAATGCATATGAGAATGCACAAACAAGTTACTTTCATACAATATACCTTTTCATAAGTGCATTTTTCTTGAGCTTCAGGGGAAAGAAAAGACTTTCACTCTTCCACAAAGTTGTATAACAGCTATGATCTGTGTAAGGGTTCCCTTGCCTCCTTTCTGTGCTCCCTCTCCTGTCCCAGCTTCCAGGGAGGAGAGAATAAGAAAAACCAGCAAACTGAAACTGAGCTTAATAGCTTAATATTCCTTCTTTTTTTTTTTTTTTTTTTCCTTATGTGGTGATAATCCTAGGCCTGCACTTAGAGCTTCCAGTGGGAAATTAAGCTAAACTGAAAAGCATAACAAAACCCAAATCATCTAGACTGCAAGAATTCCTCATTTTTTATTCTTTAATGCTTATTAATAGAGACAATACTAAACCCAAAAGGAAGATAGCAATATCCTATTCTTTTTCTTTTTTGTTATAGCTTGAATTTTTGTTTAGTAAACTCCATGTCAGATCTTCTAATTTAATTGTTGAACTCACAATGTGAATAAACGTACAGACATGACTAATAGCATTCTCTTATAATTTCATTACAGGGTAATGGACATGTGGTTTTTAAAACTGAGTTTTTTATATTTTCTGTTACAGAGTGTTTATAATATAAATGAACTCTCACATCCTGCTTTCTTTTTCTCCTTACCCTTTTTTCATTTCTTTTTAGATTTGATTCTTAGGAAAATGCGAGTGATGTGTGCCACTGATTTGGGTCATCTGTATGCAATTCAAAAGGAAAAGGTGATTTTTTTTTTTATTTTTTTTTTATTGCCTGCCAAGTAAGTGGGAGAGGTGTAGGAAAAAAGTGGATTTATGCATAAAACGCAAAACTCCAGATGAAAGAACGGACCTCTTTTATCATCGTAGAAAGAATCCATCTGCAATAATTACCAGTCAGACGATTCGCACACTATGTTACTTCATGACATCTGAGAACTGCTGCACTTCTTGAACCAATAGCTGCTATATAGCAACCAGCATCAATCCTGAATGAAAAAATTGGCCCAACCGCTGGTGAATGGCACTCAGTAGGTTTCCCATTGAACTATGCTGCGAAACAATGATGCACATTGGTAAATCACCGTGTGCGCCTTTCAGTTCTTATGCATATCCCATACTGGACAGCTTCCATTCACTCTGGCACCCACTGCAAACAAATGTAACTATGCATCAGAGATGAAAGTGAAAATGCATATGTTAAATCCCAAATGGAAGCAGAAGAGTGTAATATATACATAGTTGCTTAGCAACAAACATGTTTTGGCCACAGGAATGGTGACATCAGTCAGAGGAGCCAGAGGGAAGCTGCTCTGCCCTCCTTGTCTCTCTCCCTAGAAGCTTCATAAAGATCTTTCCTTATTTCTTTCAAAGCAGAAGGGGGAGGGCTATTGTAGACATTTGTTTATGCTGTTAATGCAACAAATGGCATGACAATTGGACTTTTCTTTAAGCAGAGAAACCTGTTTTCATTTTGGGCGTCCTTTGCAATGGCGCACGCCCTCCCATACAGCCAGATGTTTGATCCTCACTTTATGGCTCACTGCAGTCCCTCTTAGCTGAAATGCTCAGAGAAATGAAGTGCTAAGTCCGAAATTATGAACTGATGTAATTAAAAAATATTTTTCCTATCACTCACTCTGGTTTTGACAGTATCATGCCTTTCATTTCAGCTTCTAGCTTTTATTCTATGGGCATTTCGCATTCATCTGGCTCTGCACTTTTTCAGGGAAGCTAGCAATGTTTATTTCAGTAGATCACACAGTGGCTATGACTAGTAGATAAGTATTAAGTAATTCCTCCTGTTTTAGATGGTCTAAATATCTCCTTTCCCTCTTTCCTCTTCCTGCATGCTCTGGTGTGCATGCTGTGCCTTCTGCAATGGGAGGCAAAGGAGAGAGCTGGCAAGTCCTGGTTCAAGTTACACGCACCCCTGCATGCAAGTGGCTCCTATTGACACAAACGTGAGCTCTGTGCATAGCTGACACATAATGTGCCTCATGCTTTCAGCAGGCTGCTTGCTCCACTGGACCATAACATCTTTCACATATAGAAATATTGCACACTCGGGTTAAAATCGATCTGCCACCCTGAATTGCTGCAGACACATCCCTGAATACATTATTTTTGAGTGTTTCCTTTTAATTTAAGGTAATGAATGTACTTTGGTGGATCCCCAGTGGGGGGAAAGAACATTTCAGGCATACACTTCTCTTTGCAAAGGCGGCTTTCTTGACAGTGTGAGAGACGTGTAGGAATGAGAGATATATTGAAGAACTCAAATGAAATTAAAATCATGGATGAAAGCAGGGTTAAAGGACCATTATGGTAAAATAAGGCCTTTATTTCCATTCATGGAGCTATTATGCAGATGGTGTTTTACTTGCTCTCATTTTCTGTGAATTCATAGAGACCCTTTTTCAGGTACTAGCGCATATCAAATTGACAAGATATAACCAATAATATCTTGCACTTACCATCAGGTTGATTTTTGAAAAAAAGTGTGCCATCCTGAAAATATGGAGGAACTTGAGACAAGTTGCGGTGGTGCCTCTAAGCAGACAAGGTAAATGAGGTCTTAATGGAAGGGTGGATTAAAACAGAAGATAAAAAAGTTGTATGATAAAAGACTGCAAAACAGGAACAAGTGTGATATTGATTCTTTCTGAAAAGAAAGGCTATTCTCTTAAAACGCCAAGAGAATGAACCAGGAGCTGGAAGGTTATAGCTGATGTCCTGAACAAGGAGCTGAGGAGGATTCTTGTCTTCTTTTTCTGTCTGTGACCTAAAAGCAATTCTCTTTGCATGACTTTTCAGCCTAATGGGAGTACTGTGTAGCCTGATCTTACAGAAATCAAATTAACATGTGGATCTGAAGTTCATGACTGGCTCCTCAGACTAGAGCTAAACCTGGGATACCATATCCGAAATTTGTGAGGTTGGCATCTTGAGCAATGAACTAAAACTTGCTGGCTGGAATTCAACCCAAGAAATTCAGCTAATACGCTACTTTGCTTTCCTTACGTAAACTCTTCTTTTTTTAATTTGTGAAATGAATGACTCTATCAGCTGAAAAGATAATTTAACTAGCAACCAAAATAGATGTTTTAAAGGCCTGTTAGATTGCTAGTGTTTTAAATGTGAATCAAAATTTTTGATGGTAGTTGCTCTCATTGAGTAAAACAAAATTTTACAATTCACATTAATTACTGAATTCTAATTTATTTCCCAATGTATGAATTTTAGCTCATATCTCTGTGACTTTATAAACATAGGCTCAATGGTTTGTCAAATGTTGGCTTTCTGAGAAACATGATTTATAATTTTCCTAATGTAATTATTGTTAACCACATACATGGACAGGTATTTCCCTTTTAAAAAAAGATATATCTCAATGTTAAGCAAAGATTATGAATCTGTCCATGCTTTTAGTAGTGTTGTGAAGCTTCAATCAAATGCAAAGTCTCTGTAAAAATATCTTGAGTATTATTATTTGGGTCATATTTTGGTCTGCTTGGTTTTCCTGAAAGGTGGAATATAAACAGGAGGAATGTGGTGTTGGAATCCACATGAAGATTCATGTCACAATATCCGTGACAAAGTTCACATCCTGAGGATTAAAGTTTGAGTTTGCAAGATTAATAATAAGAGAAAAGCTGGAATGGAATAAAGCAAGTTGTGAGTGCGAGTAAGTTCTGTTGTATGTGCTCTATTTTTCTATCCCTCCATCTTTTAAATGGATGACAACTCTGCCCCACTTCATTGCATTTTTCTTTGTGTCTGCAGTAGGCTCTGTAGGATATGTACAGACTGTACTTGTGTGTCACTTAGAGTCACTTTGATATTCTTAGCAGCTGTACTGGTCCAGTGGTCAAATAATTTAGCTTTAAGTAAGACTTCTGAAACTGATTCATTATTCAGATGTGCTTTATCATGACATTAGATGTCTGATAGTAAAAATGGTGAATACCTCAAATTCTGTTAAACCTCTCTCTCTCTCTGGATAAGTCTCTTGATAAACTCATAAGCAAAGCTAAGGAAGCGCAGTCTTGATGAAACTTGCTATGAGATAGGTATTTTCCCAGTTGGAAACCATACTTGGAGATCAATTATCAATAAAACACAGATCAAATGGAAATCTTCACCAAGCAGGGTCTTGTGCTACAGTTTGGTCTCACTGATTAGTGGAGGAATTACTGGAGAAAATATTCTTTGGGAGGAGAAGGTAAAAGGTACTTGCTATATACACAGAGGAAAATTTGAGTGTAGAAATGCAGAATGAAGAACAAAATGTTTGATTCTGAAGAAAATAATAGAGAAGTTATGATGGGTTCAACCTGTACTTAAACCTTCAACAAAAGGATGATGTTTTTATATGAACTTTATCTGGAAGGCAGGTGTACGTGTCCTTCTAGCTTGCTCAGCACTGACAACTTTTGGGCTTACTTTCCAAAAACAATGTGGAGCAAAGGAAAGAATCCTGAACCAAGTGGTCAGAGCAGCTGACAGGGAAATCTGAAGGATGGGAGCTCTGTGTAGTGTACAGAAGGGACCAGAACCATCTTCAAACCTGTAAAAAGTTGTTGCAGAGAGGACAGTAACTAGTTGTTTAACACTTTTTCTCTGAATTGGTAAGAAAATACAGACTTAAATTACTCCAAGAAAAATTAAGTTTAGCCATTATAAAAGTCATAATTAAAGAACAGATCAGATTGTGTTGGGAAAATGTGTGCATTTCCACTGCTGAAGGACTTTAAAAACTAGCTAAATAAACATCTGTCAGAAATAGCATAGGTACAGTTGATTTTTGACCTCTTACGTTATTTTTTTCAGCTTTGTTTTATGTTCTCCAAGTAGATTCTGCCACTTGGATGTTTGTTGGTAAAGCCAGCAATCAAAATAATAATGTAGAAGCAGAGCCCTGTAAAAACAGGGGATCTGGTACAGTTTCTAGTCATGTCATTTAGCCTCTAGTGGAAAGTGCCAAGAAATGTGCTTTGGAAGACTCATAGGGCATATAGCTGCATGTCAGCCTATTTCAATTAGTGTGTCGAAATGGCGGATTACACATCTCTATAAAAATTAAATTGGTCTCATCCCTGAAATTACAACAAGCCTGAGGATCCAATGGAAAAATCAAATCTTGAGCACCTCGATTTTAGGGGCCACTGAAATACATCATACCACTGCCCCTGTGGCACCCTGCTGCCATTGCTCATCCCCTCTAGGTGTCCCTTCCCTCACAGTGTGGGGGTCACAGAGACAGTGACACACTGATAGGGAGCAGTCCCAAATGGATGGCTTTCTGCTCAGAGCGGGTTGGCTGCTGAGATGCGGGTGAGCACTGGGAGCCTTAGTTCTGTAGTTTTCCAAAGATAGTCTTCCTCTCTTGAGAGCTTGTATTCAGACTATTTGAGCATGAAGTTTAGATGGATTTTGAGTGTTTAATGATACAGCAATGTCTAGCTCATGATACCCTGTAACACACCATCCATTTATAGTCATTGTGTGCCCCATCTAGGAGCTCAGGTGAGCGGAGGGTTTGTAGTTTCCCTTGTGTGCTCAGCTACTTCCCACTTTCAAGTCTTCTCTTCTTCAAATCCATCTGTGGCTCACGCCACCACCCAGCATGCATGCCTTCCCCAAGCTCTGGGGAGATCTATCACATTACAGGCTGAAATGGGAACATTTCTCAGATTTCATTACTTTTGCTTCATGCCAGCTAGTGAGGGGATGACATTGTCTGAAGCTGTTGGTCACAGCTGTGGTTGGTCCCTTCTACCTCTTGTGTGCTGTGCACAGGTAGCAGTCCCAAGCAGAGTCAGAGGCTCAGCCTGTTGTGCCTCCGTCCCAGAGGCAGCCAAGTGGTGGTATTTCCTGGTGGCTGTCCTGCCTGTGCTGAGTCTGCAGCAGTGGGTGAGCAGGTCATGGACAGGCCCTGAGAGCCACCAAACTACATGTAGCTGTCAAGAGGGAGGCTGATCGCTGACGGATCTTCCCACCCCATGTTGGGTGGTGAGTAATCCTGAGGGAAAAGCAGATGTGAAGCTGAGGCTGGACAGAGTTCATGCAGCTTCCCTGGGGAATGGAGATTAGCCCTCTGCGTGTGGATCCACGCTCTGTACATGAATGTAGTGACATTTCTGTCTCTCCAACATCTCCTCTAAAAACTGTGCTCCAAGATGTATTGCTCGTCGGATGTGGGTGGATCTGGCACTGCATTTCTTGTGGACCAAGGCACAGAGTTCTTGGGAAATGGTCTCAGGAGATGTTATTTCCATAGCACTCATTCTCAGGGATTGGGGGAAGAAGGGAGGGGAAGAATTGTGAGGCTAACTGTCACGAAAAGTAAAAAATAACCCCCCTGCTTTCTTGGATGCTGCATGCTTGAGCTCTAAAAGTACTGGTTTCTAGACTTCTACAGAAGTCATGACTGTGTTACTGGATTTGTTGCCTCAGTTTTTAATTCAATTGTGTTGTGACAGCCATAGAAGTATTAGGGGACAACTTCAACAACTTCTACCACCAGTCCTTAATCTCCACCTGCCTTCCTCCCTGTCTCTCACAGCCCCTATGGACAGTGCCAGACATCACAAAAAATGCAAACTAAGCATTTTTGCACAATGCCAGCGTGACTGCAGTTCATCAAGGAGGGCTGCCATACCACAGAGCTCTTCAGATGTGGTTTTGGGTGACAAATGGAAATCACAAAAGCCGGGAGCACAGGTTAGCTGCTCCCCACTTACGCCCATACTGCATTTTGATTGACAGTCAAGAAGTAAAAAGCAGACAGACATTTTAGGAGGTGCAAAGGCAATAGCAGCAGCATCTCTGAGATTTGGAGGGTGTGTGTATGCTCTTGACCACACACACCCTAAGTGGAGTTCAGTTTTCAAGACAGGAGAAGTGGGGGGGGATGGCAACAAGCTTAATTGCCGTCTGCCTGATATTTTTCTTTGCTGTTTCTTCAGCAGGGGGGAACATTTGGCACGGGTGCTTCTGAAATGAAAGGCTTGGAGACCCATCTTCTGGCCTGTATCAAAATAATTTGTATTTTTAAAAAATTCCTGATAAATGAAACTTCTGCATTATTTAAGACAACACCAATGTATGTGAAACAAAATGAATTTTAAATGGAACTGTTTTGAAATGAAAATGTTGTTTTCGGATAAGTCTGGAACAAAATGCTTTGAAACTTTTCTGCTGTGTTTGGTTTAGAAAGCACAGTGCTGCTGAAATGGACCTATTCCCTGAGGATTCTTTTTTATGTTGAAAAAGCAGCTTTTTCTACCTGAAAAGCACTGCCCATCTCCAGTTAGAAACCTAACAGCTCTGGTGTCTTGTGGCGGGAATTTTCTGAGGTTCATAAATCACTTGGATAGTTATGAGCACTTTACTCAGGACCAGATTTATTATATTTAATGTCTTAAATATTGGTTGAACAACTCATATTAAATCCTATGTACTATAATCTTTTCCTCATCAATTCCATATTTATAGCATTAATCGTTTCTCTGCAGTTAATTAAGAGAATTGATGTCTCTTAGGCTTCCTTAAGCTGATCCTTTAAGTATATCAAACAAGATCTCCATTACCCAAATCAGACACTATCACAATAGCTGTACAGATGCCAAAGAGACAGGAGCACAGATCGGAGAGTATCCACAGGGACTTGACAAACAAAAAAGTAATATTTCAAGCTTGTGTCTCAGTGGAATGTGAAAATAACAGCAATATAATCCAAGGAGTGTTTGTGTAGCCCCTATAGTTTAATAGTTTAAAACCTTTTGCCTCAGCCACACTAATACTCTGAAACAAGGATGCTGATTATATGACCAATTGTTTAACATGTGTTCCTAAACCGGTTTATAATTACCAAATTAATCTCTCTGAGGTATTAAAAGCCTATTTGCACAATCTTTGTAAAACTAAAAGGGAAGCAAAGCACTTTACCTGTGTTGATACAGAGCCCTGCAAATAGGGACTATTTGTTTTTGTAGCTGTTGTGGCTCTGGGAACAAGTAAATATAAACAGCAGGAAACACAAATACAGAGGCAGTGCAATTGGAGGCTGTCAGGAAGCAGTATGGTGGCTTCAGGAGCTGAATTCGGCTTGAAATAAGCTTTGTCTCAGTATGCGTAAGAGGCTTTGGCACTGTATCAGACCTCTGGGGAAGCCACTCAGCAGGGTGGGGATTACTATAGTTTGTGCTTCCCAATTCACAGCAAACTTGCTTCCCTGTCATACTCGTGCATTAACTCTCTCTGTCCCACCTCGGTGCTTTTTGTGGGGATTTGTTTGCTTTCTAGCAAACAGCCTGACATCTGCTAGTTTGGGAGTGGAGGAGAAAAATCCCCAGCATGCAACATGACCGAGCAATGGCAGAGCATTTCGCTCTATGACGAGTGAGAGGCACAAAGATGGCTAATTTTGCCAGGCTGGATAATTCTCTGCAACGGATGTGCTGTGCTTGCTTTGACAATACCATCTAAAATGCAAATGAATTATGCCTGCATATAATAGCTGGCAGTTTTGTGTAGACCTGGGACTGGTATCACCTTCCTCCTAATGGTTATTTTTTCTCTCTCTCTGAGAACACATGGTCTCCACTCTCTCTTTTGAGGTTTCGCAAGGGTTAATTTTCTCTTAGCTGTGGGAATATTTTGCGTTAGGAGAAACTCCATGGTTATTCCTAACACATGACTATCAAAGAGTCAGATTAGCTGAGGGGGAGGGGAAAGGCTCCTGAGTTTGCACTTCCTGTGTCTTAATAAAGCTGAGATTCCAGAAGTATTTAATATTATTGTGGTTTACATAGGAAATTGTCTGAGCACTCTTAGTAAGTAACTGAATATATGGCTGTTATATTGAATACCATTTGTCCAAGATAATTTTTCTTTCGGTTATATTAGATATCTGGAAAATGTTGTAAAAACAGGATCTCGTTATGGTGCACAGCTAAACGAGTGACTATAAAATACAGTTTTAAAAATTTAAATATCTAAAATGTATTGAGAAATGTGAGGTGCACTAGTACTAAAGAAACAACAGCAATTGTTTTATATGCACTGCTAAGGCAATAAAATCTGGATTCCTTATGTAGGTCCAAATGTAGCAGCTGGATTTGGCTTTATGAACCATGAAAAATAGTTCCCATCTGGAAGCTGATGTTGAATAAAGATGCAACAGTAAGGCTGCATCTTACATGTAACATTTATACATTTCCAACTCAATACAGCACTAGTATTAGAGAGGAAAGAGAGAGAGAGGAAGGGGGAGATGGGAATACACAAATCAGAAGCCTCTGGCCAACATCTTAATGTGTATTCTCTAATTCAAGAGCCTCAGATTTTGGCTGCTTGTGTATTTTTTGTTTATTTGTTTGTTTTGGTTTGTTTTATTTTTATAGCATAACTGTACCAATAGTCAATACTGTTCAAGAGAAGGCTTCTAAATGTCTTCCACCACACTTACTGCTTCAAAGACTATAGTCTTTGTCTCTCTGTCAGATAAGTAAGAATGTGATTATGTCATTATTTTGTGATATTAACCCTCCCCAAGCGTTCCTACAGCCCCCTCACCCATTGAATTGGCATTTAAAAGTGCATTCAAAGAGCCTGCAAATCAGGAAGTCTGCTTCAAAGTGGCTGCAGGCTGAAGCTGGCCCTTCGTTCTGCACCTGCACCCTGTCATGAGCAGTGCTTGCAACATGCAAATCCCACATTTTCATATCCAATTCCCTTGTCATAAGGTGTCCAGGAGATTCTACTTCCTCTCATGCAAAAATATGAAGGTCCAATTTAGAGAGTTATTTAAAAATCTGACCCCAGACAAAACCCTATTAATAATATTCTTAAAGGGTTTTGTTAAATTTGTGATGCCAGAAGGATTTTAAAAATTCAAATTATACACAAGCATACTCCGTGCTAAAACCTTACACTGTAAATAAGGTTGTAAATTCTTATTGATAACATAAGGCAACAAAAAGCTAAAAAAGGAATGAAGTTTGAACATTTTATTGGTTCTTTTTTCTTCCTTGAGCAAGAATTATTTCTAATGCAAGACGAAGTGTTAGAAGACGTGATGATTCCCTTTGGCTTTTGCCTAGAAGCTGTTGTGAGGTTTCTTTAACTGTAAGACTTTCATGGTGGCCTCAGTGCTGCAGTACATCTGGCTGAAAAGATTTCCTGTATTTTCCTAAAAGGGTGCTGTTATTGTTCCTGTTGCCCTGGCCATTTCCATGAGCCTTTAAAATGAGACCAGGTACTGCGCCAATGTTGCAAGGCAGACATTTTAAAGGTGGGAGAAACTTTAATATCAAAGTTGGATGTTGCAGGTATTTGTAGTCATCAGCCCATGGGAATTTTGAAGCGTCCTTAATATGTATTTACCATGCATTTGAAACAATGACGCACCCTGATGCTTGCAAACTGTATTCCTTTAACATAGGAAATAAGAACCACATATGTTTAATATACTAACATGTGCAACACTCACTTGGTACATGTGGCCCACTGATGTGATCACAGGCTTTCCTCAAGTTAGCTCTTCAAATCAGAAAGCAGTATCACCCTTTCACCTCTTAATATCCTGAAATTCCACACCTACAGTGCACTCTCCTGCTCATTCACGTAAGTCCCTTGCTGAGGAGGGCTCTGGAGGTCTGTCCCAGGAAGGTGTGTGGCTGTTTGTACGTGTGCAGGCAAAAGGGAGGACGTAATCCCTTTGAGAGAAATTGTGCCGCAGTCTAATCTGCCACAACTCTTTTCGGAGAAGTTTCCAAAGCTGAGCTGAATGTGTTTGACTTTAGCAGTCTATTTTCTGCAGTGTTTCTGGCAGATACTCCTCAGGCCAGGACCTAGGTGGCTGGTCTGAATTTGCAAGTGAGAGCCAGGAGTGTTCTCCCTTGGTCCTTTGGAAAATGAGGAAAAGGCACCATGTTTGCTGCTCCTTGGTTAGTAGTACCCTTAATGGTAAGGTCTGATAACAGCATCAGGAACACATCTCCAAGTTTAACATCTCAAGAGTGGCCAAGTTCCTGAAGGTGTGAGGAGTGTAAGGCTGCATCTATGAAACCAAAGCAGGAGTACAGGCAATCTCTGTTCGAGGCTGGCTGCTTTGGGCCAGGGCGGGCTTGCTGGCAAGCAGGTAGCGAAGGCAGGAGGTGTCTTTGCAGCAGATTGGGGGCTGCAGAGAGGGAACAGGAAGGTCAGGAGGAGCAAATGAAGTTTGAGGAGGGGGCAATGAGGGAGGGAGAGGTTCTCCCCCCCAGCCTGGGCCATTTAGACTCAGCGTATCCCTTTCCCAACTGGACCAACATCTTCCATCCTCCTCCACTATCTCCCTTATATTGTGGGGCTGTCCCTGCTCTATGCTGCAGCCCCTGTATGTACCTCTGTGCACCTTGGGCTGGGTGGATGAGGGCAACCAGACTGTGGAGGAGAACAGAGGCATTTCTGTTCCTTCTGCCTGTCAGGCAGTGGACTGCAAGTCCTTAACTCGCCTTGGCCTGGCAGCAAGAGGAAGAGCAAAGGCTTGCATCCATAAGCATGGGCTTTTCAGGGTCAGGAGCCAGTTCCTTTCTCTCCTGTACTAAGTAGAGGAGATGATCAGACATTACTTACTTTGTCTATGCCTTGAGCCTGTTCTGGACTCAGTACAAAGACCATAAATGTTCATTAACTCCCCTGACCAACCCTTATGAAGAAACAAAAGCACCTGGAGGAACACTATAATGCTGATTAAAGCATATGGAGAGGTGACTTGTCTCTCTCTTCTGTATATTTACATTTATTGTTCAAGTTAGTTTTAAATTAAAATGATATTAAAAAAATTAAATAGCTAGGCTTCCAAGTCCCCGATCTCTTTTTATCCTCAAACTTGCAACAAAAAGAAAGATATTTGCATGGAGAATATTTCTATTCCCAGTTGCAGGATCTCCAGTCTTTTCATTGTTTAATTCACGTGCATGCAAATGTAGGGATTGTGCAAGCCTTGGCAGGCAGTGCTCTGGAAGTTGTTCCCTCTGCTGAACAATTTAACCAGATAGGTTTCGTGGAGGTTGGTAATCCCTTCCAAAACTGCTGAATCTAGGCCAGGATTTAGAACAGACCTGTGCTGTGCTATTAGAAAGCATAGGTTGTGTGCACTTAGCCTGCGAGCTGGAGAGCAGAGCTACAGTCCTGCCTGTGTCCAGTGGCTTTAATAAAGAATCCCATTTATATTCATTACCGCAACCAAGTCCTGCCTCTAATCTATCGCAAGGGACACTACAGATATATTATTTCTTTGTAGTCTCAAAAAGCTCAGATGGTTTTTAACCTTATTAAATTTAAACCCCTTAAATATGCTTCTGAAGCAAAACTTTTAGCAGTAAGCTTCCAAAAAAGTGCAAGATTTACAAAGCAGATTTATGGCTATGTAGTGAATTTAGTAACATTTCTCTGAGCATATCATTTGCCAAAATTGGAGGAAATTCCCTACTTCAGCTGAACAGAGAGCATTAGGAACATCTACTGTGCTGGTAGATCAGGTCGTTATGGTCTAAGAAGCAAGACAACAAGGTGTTAATTTACCTGGATTATTTCCCAATGGTTGTTGCCTTTCAGGAAACAATAAAACTTTGTTAGAATTACAGAATGCTTCAAAGTCCTGCGGATTTCACATCTACTTTATGGGAATAAAATTGGTCATAACCTCCCAGAGAAAATATCTTCATTTTCTAATGGAACCAAAACCCTAAATCTTTTTAAAGGTTAAACCAAAATCACTTGCCCTGTAGCCCCATGCAACTATGCAATTGTTTCTAAGTGTGCAGGTACCAACTTGGTATTTACAAATTAAGGATCAGCCTGAGTGTTTCAGATCTACTGTGGTAGTGCGTGGTACATGGTACAGTACACATGGCATTTTACTTCACAGGAAAGAAGAACTAAAACAAGTCAGATCCTCCTAGTCAGATTAGGAGTTTGTTTTTTTTTTCTAAAATAATATGCTATCAAGTTTTTGCTGAATTGTGTTGTAACTAAGCAAATGTTTTGGTTACGAAAAGAGGAAATACTGCATAGGCTGGGCTTTGATTTCAGCATTTGGTAAACAGTACGATAATACAGATGTTTGTTCATTTCTTGTCTACATTTTGGGGCCACATGTTTTCAGTCAAGTTTTGGAGACTTATTTTCTGAACTAAGTGTATTTTTTGACTATTATTTTAGATAGGTCCAGCTGGAAACTAAGGAAGGGGGAACTGCTTAAAACCGCCTCTACATTTGCAGTACTTCATTTTGCAGTATCAATAAAAGCAAAATTCTATGAAAGATTATAGAATTAGAAACCAAAGTAAAATAAAAATGGCATTAGAAATACCAGTGTTAGCATCTTAGGTGCAGTGATTCCTCTTTTTGTATTCTAGGCAATTCTTTTCCTGGCACCTGGGCCTGGGATAGGACATGTATATTCTGGCAATTTGGCTGAATACACCAGCTGAAAAATGAGCAAATCTACACTCTGAAATCCTGTAGCCAGACACAACAGGAAAGCAAAATTGCCTGTCTCTAAGCAGACTGGTACAAAATATTGTTGAGGGATACATTTTCCCTAGACAGAGCAAGCAGAAGTTGGATGAGTGTTTTCTCCATCTGCCTGTTTTTGATAATAGTGTTCAACATGACCGGGAAACACTTCAAAATAACATACAAGTGTTCCTCTGCAGGCATTTCTACATGTTTTAAGTACCTATTCCTAAGTGGGTGTATACTGCTTTTGTCTCGTGGAATGCATCACCAAATAATGTAATGCAACGGACAGCAAAGTTTTTGGTCTCATTAGTGGTATCCTCCACATAGCTGTGATTGGCAATTCCAGGGAGAAAGGATTTCCATGAGTCATGGTGATTTATAATATAAATCTATTTAAAGTACATTATATTTGTAACTTTTGTATTAAATAGAAGTTTATTAAATGTGGTGTGAACCAAGGTTCAAATGGATATATAATATGAATTTATATAAATATGAAGTGTTCACAAAGTACAGAAATTTTGCTGTTAGGTTTCTATTCCTTTGAGGCCCTTTTATGTATTTTTAATGCACTAGTTGTTAAAGTATCCGCTCTTTAAATTGTATACTGGCCTATAAGCTTTTAACTTGGAAATAGATCCATCTGCAGTGAGGTCTGCCATTTTGAAAGAAAATCTTGTTCTAAATATGTATTGCCTTCAAAGCAATAGATATCATCCTTGAAGTCTGGGTTTGTTGTTACCTTGTCAAATACTTTGAAGAAGGAAGTCTCAGGGTGCATTTGCAAACTTGGCACTTGACAGAAAAAGGATTGTGAAGGTACAAAGCAATGTAGTATCAGGTTCTTGGTCTGGTTTCAGGCGATATCCCAAATGTGAGGGGTAAAACTGCTTTATTAGACTTGCGTAGTAATTAATCGGAGGAAAACCGAGGACACTGATTCATGTGTGACTTGCACAAAATCCATGGGCATATCCAGCTGCCTTCAAGCAGATCTAACCTCCAGGAGGAAAGGCAGAGTATATACCTCCACTGTTCCTCTCCAGAGATAGCTTTAGGCTGATCCCAGCTCCCCACTGTTGGCGCCTGGTGGCACCTTGGGCCAGAAACCCCTGAGGGCGCAGGCTCTGCTGTGGGGATTCGCTGCTGCTGGGGCCCTGTAGACACCAATCTCCATCTTCTTTCCTATGTGGAAACTTAGGAAACGGTTGAAATATTTCTGAGGGAATTCTGCCAGATATTCATGTAGCTACATTTTCTGCTCACTCAAGGGGAGCAGTGGTAACCAACGTACTAAAAGTCTTCAAATGCTGACAAATACAATTTCGCTTTGAAGGCTGCCAGCAATTCTGTGGTAGTAAATCCCATTTGCAATCAAAGGGTGAGTCATTAGCCTTGACATTTGAGAAATGGAGATTACTATGAATTTATGAAAAAGGTTCCCTAAAATGTTTCCTTAGCAACTGCTGCTGAGGAGCCTGGGGCATCTCTCAGGTCCCTAGGCTCAGAAAAGCCGTCAGTGGTGGAACAGATGGTTTCCTATCCTCTTGCTCTATGTAGTGCTGAGGGTTTGCTATCCTTTTCCACTCAAGTCTAGTCTAAGTGAGTTAAAATGGTGGTTTTTTTCAATTCAGTTATCTGAAACTATTGCAATGGGCACAGCTTATTATCCAACACAGGAAGTTGGACCATAGCCTATACAAGGCTAGGGGCAGTTTGGCCCCTACAGAAGTCATATGACAGCTTGTTGCAATCATATCAAGCATAAAATTTTATTTTAAAGGGTTTTTGTTAAGAAAACCCAAAACCCAAATGAAATAAGAGAAAGCTACTAATTTTTCATTTGCCTTCTGCTTATGAAATGCTCTTAAGTCCTCTACTCAACCTTTTAATTACAGGCATAATTGTTAAATATTTCCTTTTATGTTAAGAGGGAATGATGAAAATCTTCCACCTATAGGGAAACCACAGAATATTTCTAGACTTACATTAAAATCGCAGCCATGGACAATATTATGTGTTTTATATCTCAGCCTGTTATTTTAAGTTCAACATGGTTAATTTGGTTAAATTGGAAAAAATAGTTTTCTCCTAGTTTAAATAGGATCCTTGCCTGGCTGCTATATCAGCAAAGAAATGTGAGAGACTTCAAGATGAGTGTGTGGGAAGGTGGGAAGGGGGGAGAGGGAACGTGAAGAGGCCTGGGTGTCTTTGAAAAGCA
This sequence comes from Coracopsis vasa, assembly GCA_026283785.1. Lineage (NCBI taxonomy): Eukaryota > Metazoa > Chordata > Aves > Psittaciformes > Psittacidae > Coracopsis > Coracopsis vasa. The sequence continues at coordinate 66,924 of JANHGB010036160.1, read as the reverse complement.
AAGGGGTAATTGATTTGAGGTAGCAGAGAAGCTGGATGATTGCAAAACCATGAAAGCATGCTGCCATCTGATGACATCTGCATAAACCAGAAAAGGTTTCTTGTGGACATAAGGAGCAGTTCTTAGTGAAGAAATGTGCAGCTACCTGCCTACAGCACATACTGTGTGCTTTCTGTTTGTTGTGTTAAACTCATTCCCTTATTAAATGAGATTCTACTTTTTGTGGTTCCAGCAGTCAGTGTTCTATTTACATGATTTCCTATCTTGGTAACATCTCATGATTTTCAGGTGTGTGTGATTTTTTTTTCTTCTAGATTTTCCAAATCTAGATAAGACCATTCAAGTACCTAAGAGTGTAACTGCTGATGTAACCCACAATACAAATATGGGCACAAATCTATATACAATTCTTAGCAATTCTACTACAGAACATTTGCAGGTGACTGGTTCAATTTCTTGACATTTTAACAAAAAATAGAGAATATTATTTTTTCTTTTTAAAATGAGAAGAAGCCCTTCTTTCTTTTCTCCACTGTGAAATGAGATACTTCCCATCTTTCTATTGCTCCTTTGCTGCATATCCACTGGCCTATCTTTCTGCAAACTCATGTGCTTTACGCAGTCAACATTGTTATTCGTCTCATGCAACTGCAGCCAACCTTGGCTGCCAGGTGAAACATGATGTTGAAACAGAGAAGCAGTCTTGAAGAAATACAAGCTCTTAAACCATGAATGGCTTTGTGGATCGAAAATGCCATTTTGAATTACACCTGGAAATGAAGTGGAGAGGAGCGAAGTCTCTGGAGCGTGGGTGCAGCCATGGGAAGGTGGAGCGGCGCTGGGGCAGGCAGTCCCACCCTTGCCTGCCGACTACTTTGCAGGTCTGCTCTGAGCACATCGGTTATGATTGGGAGCAGCTGCAAGCTGAGCATAGTGCAGCACTCCCAATACGTTCCAGATGATGAATATGATGCAGACTTACTGGAAGAAAAATATATTTCTGAGGAGAAAAACAATTACTTCTCAAAGCAAGACAATGAAGCTGAACCGATGCTACATGGGCATAAAATAGACCAGAACTTTTGGGCAATGGTTTTAACTTCTAATAAATCACTCACCTGGAGATCTTTTTGCAGAGTGAATTTGAATGTATCAGACCCAAAATATTTTCAGAGTTACATAAAGTTGGAAAATTATTCATTTCATCCTTGATTTCTCCCAAACGGGCAGGTACTTTGTTCTGTCATAGCCTCCAAATTTCACATTAGCAAAACAGTGCCTTTGCAACTCCAAACAACACATGGGCTGTTTCACAGAAGTTATGCAAAAAGGTTTAGAAACACCACTTGATACAGTGGGTTTCATTAGCTGAATCTTCAGAGGGGACTTGAAGGAAATTTGTGAAAACATGTCAAAAGTTAAGTGGTGAAAATCAGCTTAAATGCCTGATTTTAATTTTGTTTGTGCTCTTTGTTGTTTCATTATGGGGGGAGGAAAGAAGCTGTCTTTTTCTCCCTGTCCTTTCATTTTGCTGGAGAGAAAATGGATGTTGGTGAAAAGAAGAAAGCTCTGACAGGGACTGGGAAGAGGTTGTTTATTCTGTTTTGTTTTCTTTAGAAAGGGGCAACTCTTCTAAAACTGGTGATGATCCAGTTAAAGGGGGACTTGAGGGGAAAAGAAAACTAATAATCAGCTTTTAAATGACAAGTTTCCTCTTAAACAACAGAGCAACAGGAGGCAGTGCAGGCAGGGGGTCTGTGCCCAGGGGTAACATCACCAAAACAATGGCTGGAGAATGTGTGTAACAGCTTTTGCCACTCCAGAAGCTACTGCCCCAGTGCCTTCACTGAGGGGCTGGAAGGGTCAAACCTGACCCAACGGTGGACGAATGTGTGATGCCGCTTCTGAAGTCCTCCAAAGAGCAGGCAATGACTGACTGTGGGTGACACAAGCAAGAGCAGGACTGACTGCAGGAGAATTTGCCCTGATTCTAAACGACAGGTACAAATAAATAGCCCCAGCTGGTTTAGCAGACCCCCTGTCAGCAAAGGGGCTAAAGGTGGGGTTTAAGGTGACTTTAATGTGTGGTAATGTCTCTGCTTTCTCTGGCATTTGGTAAACTGTCTGTTGGGAAACACCACACGTGGTAGATAAACTGAAGTGATATGGTTTTAAACTATTACAAGTGTTCACACAGAAGTTCATTCTGGTTTAGACTAAATTGGTTTTAATTTAAATTCTTGTAACTTCTGTGTAGACGAGGCCTATGGCTTGCCATTTTGCAGCCATGGTGAATTTATAGCATATGTGCTCCAAATGGACTATCATGCAAATTCCCTTGGCATTTACTTCAAGTCCAGTTCCAGCTGTCGGTGAAGATGGAGGAGCAGAATGGACCACTCGCATGGCCTCCCATGTAATGCAGATTGGATCTATTGTCAGTCAGATGGACTGGTGGTGTGGGATCAGTGTGAAGCCAGTTCTTTCACTACATGGTGTGTAAAGCAATGAGGCAGACAAAAGCTGGATTTAAATTAGGGAATATTTCTGCCAAACTTCATTCTCTGAAGCAGAGAAATAAAGCATTTAATGCATCTGGCAATGTTTATTCTGTGCACAATGTTCTAGCTGATCATAAAAGAAGAGCTACGTGTGAACATTATCTAGAAACTTCATCATATTCTGTGGAGATGAGAGGGCATGATTCTGTCACAGTCTGAAAAAGTGTTTGACTGAGAAAGCAGATGCAGTTTGGCAAGAAAACAAGATGACAAGAGAAAAAGAAAAAAACCCAAACTGTTCTTTTCCATTAAGTAGGAATTACCAGTTACAATCACAGCAAATTCTTATCTGCAACAAAGGCTCCATTTTGAAAATCCTTGGTGTCCTCAATGTCCTGCTCAATGGCCAGTGGCTTCCCACTTTGACTTTTTGCTGTGTATTCAAAGGAAAGCAAGAACTGAATGGTTGGAAAATGTACATGCTGCTCATGCAATAACTGCATGTGCGCAAAAATAAAAGAATTTCTTGCCTGTGCACAGTGGGTACCTATGCTGGTAAATGGGCAGTAACTCTCATTACATGCATATTGCCCCTTTGAAGATTTGGCCCTGAATTCTACTGGTTAAGTTCAACTTGTATTTTCCATGACTCTTCTACTGTATCTTCTCAAGCGTTTGTGCTCAAATCCTCCATTACCTTGACAGAAATAGAAGAAAATGTTAAAAATAATCCAAAGAAATAATCGTAGACCATTTTTAATTACAAATGATTGAAACAGCAAGTATCAACTAATGTGAATGAAAGCATAGGCTGTGCAATCCAAGTAGGAAGAATGTCAAGAATAACAACTTTGTAACAACGCTTTCCTTTTTACATAATAAATGTGGTGTGAGTAGTGAAAAATAACATTTTAAAAATGCTTTAACATGTTTTTATATCTACTGGTTCAAAATATCATTTGCTTCTTGAAATTAAATGGAATCCAATTGAGGTTCTATGTTTTCAAAGATGAGTCTGGTACAAAATAATGCATTGACTACCCTAATGGTATTGTAATTTTTCTGGTATATGTAGAAATTCTCATATTGCAAGTTGCTGAGGCCCTTGATATTTCACAAATTGGGGATCATTAAGAATGTTTTCCATGTCAGAGCTATACTAATTGTGACTGTGTTGATGACATCCACCATTCTCCTTAAATTGAAAATCACTGCTTACTAAAGAAGTAGGACTCTGAGCTTAAGTCCTTGGTGACTGATTTGATTAGTCCATTTGAGTGAGAATAGGGCAACACAGGGGCTATGTTAATGGAACTTAAACAATAGGCCATCACTAATCAGAGACCTCAAGGTTGAAGTGAGGTTAATTGTTATGCGGGTGGTATTTGAAAAGAAGTGTTGACTGGTGTAATGCACTATGGGACTGTAGTATTTGAACATGCAGCCCTAAGGCCAGGGGTTTTGTTTAGTTTCCCAATGAAATTTAAAGCACATTATGTACATCTCTAAACAACAGCCTATATGCTATTGCCTTTTGATACATTGCAAGAGTAACTAGTAATTGATAACAGAAATGAGCCCCCAGGCACGACATTCAGATCCAAATCTGGTACTGGATTTAAATCCCTTTCTAAACTTGGTGAGGTGGGAATTGATTGAGTTTTGATTAAGCCCTTCATGATATGCGCATGCAAGATTCAAATGACTACCTCTGCCCCCAAAAGTTTGGGAAATTCCAAATTCAAAGTTTCAGTTTAGACTTAGGAAACACATTTGCTGGAAACATATGAGCTGACAACTATAACTTCTTGATGCAAAAATATTTTGGCATAATTGTGGAGAACTGTTGTTGTTATCACTGTGCAGGCATGGATTTATATCTCAATGAGTGCCACAAGTTTTAGCTAGATTTCTGAGGAAATGCAGCTTGTATGAAAATATTGGTCTTTTGTCCATCCAGAAACTGTGAACCTGTAGAGACAGAAGTCTCAAACTGTAAAGACAGAAGTCTCAAACTCTCTATGTACTTGGTGAAAATAGCCTTATAAAGAACGGAGATTTTTAGTGATCCAGCTGAAAGGGAGGCTGCAGACTTGGCAAAGATTACATATGCTATATACACTACATTAGCCTGCAATTCAGTGCAATAGAAACAGATCTTGTAAACCGGACAAATACGTGCTTAGGCTCCTCACAACTCCATTTCATGTGGTTCACAGGATTTATATTCAATTAAATAGAGTTTGGACCTCTGGGTTGACTGTCTCCACTGCACATGTGATGCATAACTTTATGAAAGGAATGTACTAGCTGTGCACTGGAAGACTGGCTGATGGTGCAGCCCTCCTAGTTGTGACTTAAGTGCCACTTTGGTGTTGAAGCATGATTTTAGGCTTTTCTCCAAAGGAATCTGGTTGGCAACCACAGACTAGTAGATAAAACTCCTTTGGTGTGAATGCTTTCAAGGAAATGAATGAGAAGAGGAATAAAAACAATGAAACTGGGGGTGGGTGAAGGAGGGTTAGGGAGGGGGAACAACAAAATCACTCAGGAATAAATATGACTTTTTTTTTTCCAAATGTGGAAAAGAATGTCAAAGAAAAGGAGGCAAGAGGTGGTATAGGTGGGAACAAGGGACTTTCTGACCCCTTCCTCTTTTCCTATCAGTCAAGCATTTTTTTTTCAGACTCTGTTATGTAAATCCAGTCAGGAAGCCAAATTTTCCATTTCTGTGCGTGTACCAGAGGAGGGGCAGGGAGAACGTGCTGGCACTCATAAAAGTCTAGTATGAGCATGGGAGTTTAACAGAATCACATATGGAATTTACAAGGTCCTAAGTCATGAATAAGCGCCTTATTCACAGGAAGCCAATATTTTGATGTATTCAAATGGCAGAAACAAAATGATGGGCAAGAAATGGATAGGCACATAGTACACACTGCAGTTGTCCCTTGCAATCAGTGCCTTTCCCTAAAAAGAATCATTTCTCTATTTTCATTTCTTCTATCTAAATAATCAGTACTCCCAAGGATAACCAATGTTAGCAATGTCTTTCCAGTGTGATCAGAAGTGTTACTAGATGGTGCAGATACAGCAGCTGCAGGCCTTGCAAAAAACAGCAATTCAAACTATTTTAGCATAGTATCCCATACACCAAATGACTACTTAAATGAAAGTTTAATTGCAGCCCCTAAGGAAGGGTGGAGGAAGGGTCAAACTGTTAGACACATGTGCTTTGTTCTTTGCAACAAAACCCTTCACGTGTCTGTAAATGAACTCTGAAAAATAAAACAAAATTGTGTTTTGATGTTTTGGATATCTACTATATGGAAGAGGGGACACACAACAGGAAGCAAAGAGCAAGCTAAAAAAAAGCCAACAGTTTGTTATTTATTACACCATATTTATTTCCTTTAAAAATCCCAGCAGTGTGCAAATTACCTGCTTATGTTATACTCTGGGCAAATTCAGGGCTCAGGGTTAACCTGGCAGGGATTTGTTAGCTTGCCTGTTTATTACTGCAGATATTGCAATGTTTCCAAAGTTTTGCTTGTTTTGGGTAGCCTAAGCTCCACACTTTAGATAGGACAGAATGTGCTCAGAGCTGTACAGATGCAAAAAATAAGGTCCTTTCCTCAAAGAGCTGAAGGTTCACAAAAAGGACTGGCAGCCGACAGGTGGTTGTAGGCAGTGGTTTTGTCACTGAGTATCCAGCCCAGGCAAGCGAGTCCTACTGAAGAGCTGTCCCATTGAAGTCAAATGAGCAGATTCTCAAGTTCAAATGAGCTTAAAAATTGCAAAGGACATTTCTCACTGTGTGGAGGAACTTTCTTCCTAAAAAATCCCAAACCTGAGCACTGAATCTCCTGCCTTCTGAAGACATAAAATCCTTTGCCCGTCCATAAGGCAGGTGGAAAGGGAAATGGGGAGGAAATGCCTGTGCAGGAACAGATGGCTTGTTCTCATTGGGATTAAATCTTTCAGGTCTACCTTTTGATCTGAAAACAACTCTTCATTTCCATTCATGCAACCTCAGAATGAGTCTGTCCTCCTTCTCTCTGTAGTGTTAACTGGGAGCTGTGGATTATCATTCTAAATATTGTTAGCTCCATGCCTTCTTTACCCACAAGTCAATGAGCTGATTTACAAGCCATGGAAGGATTCAGGAGGACTGAGATGAGCTTGGTTATTCAATCAAGTGCCACTATTTGGAGATTGTGGAGAAACTACAGAGATGCCAGTTACATATGTTTGGAAAGCATTCTGAATTTCAGTCCCTCTATTTATGCATTCTACATCTTTGGTTCTAAAGATGTATAAAACCAAGCGTTATCCGTGGGAACTAATGGAATAAATAGATTTTCCCTGGAACTCAGACCTTTCTCAGCTCTATAACGTACAACAGCCCAATGCCATAGCCTGAATTCAGAAACCCCCTGTTAATAAGTAATCCTTACAGCTACCCTTCATGCAGCTCCCATATTTTAAGTGCAAAATTTGGATTCTAAGTTTCTGTCTCAGCACTTTTACTGTTGTTCTTGCAATGAATGAGGTACAAGCTATCTGCCATTGATGTACATGTCTGTTTTCACTGCAGTGCATGTCGTTTCAGCCTTTAATCTCGCTCAGCTTTCAGAGCTGTGGATATCTAACTCTCTGACAGGAAAGGCCCTTGAAGCTATCAATTCACTATCTAGATCCATCTCATTACACTGTGTACTCCATCCTCAGCCAAAACTCCTATGGGATTCAGTGGGAGATCTGATAGTGCTGAAAATCTACATGGCTTGGCCCATGTGCTCATGCTGGGAAGGGAGACAAGAGAGACATCACATTTAACATCCTTACATGAAAGGAATGCTATAGTGTATATGAACCATGCCAAATGTTGTGGTCCTCCTTCTACCTTATTTTCTTTTGCAAAAAGCTTCAAAATAGATCAATTTAAATGTTGCAGGCATCAGAAGTTTGTTTAAGGTTTTACTTTAAAAAATAATAAAAGCAACTTTCAGTTGTGTTACATCTTTTAAAAAAAACCAGTAACTTAAGAAAAATCCTTCTGATTCACAGCCGAGTTCTCATTTTCCTCAGCACACCATTCACCAGAGCTTTGATTCATTGTCCAATGCCAGTAAAAGCTTTCAGATGTTTTAACTAACTAAATATAAAAACTGTTCTCTCTGATCCAGTTACACTTTGTGAAGCTGGCCTCAGCTAAATCATCTTATTTTTACACCATAATCAGCCTAAGCCCAGTAATGAAATAGTTTTTCGCTGCTGAACAGTATTTGCTGTTATTTTCTTCTGTCTCATCTGCCTTGTGTTTCCAGGTAGTACAAAACCTCTCACACTATACTAAGCAAGCCAAGTTAAAAAGTCCCCCTAAAAGTACAGAGTGCACTCAATGTCATGATTTAGGGTTTTCAAATCAGCTTTCAAAGATACTATTTATATCCTCAAACTGCAATGTGTAATTTAAACAAACCTTTCCCCGAGGTGAAGTAAACTCATACCGGACAGCAGACATTGCTAAACATGCCAGCTTGCCTGCTATATGGCCAAAGTGTTTATTCAACAGAAGCTTGGACGACAGCCACCACATCAATGTCACAGCCTCTCAGCACATGTGAAGAAAATACATGTGATACATAGCAAATTAGGTGTCCTGCTCTAGAAGGAGTGGAATGGGATTGATTTGCCACTTTTAGCAATGCTCTTTTACTGTCAGCTTGGCTTTGAGAAAAGCATTAAAGATTCTTGTCACAGATGTTTCTTTCATAAACTGTTGTGGGAGAATGACATTCTGCAAAAATGGTTTACTACTCTGCTTTCTTCTCCTGGGAAAACAAAGTGCGCTAGTCAGCCTAGCCAAATGGGCTCAAGGAACGCTCTTCAGTTATACCACAATAGCATTAAGGATCATGACATTTACAGAGCTGATCTTAGACGCTCTCTTGGCAAATGTACAGTGTAGAGGTATTTATCCAAAGTGTGTGCCATTGATTTTTTTTTTGTCTTGCATTAGTTCAGTGGAGTAAAACTGGCCGGTTGGGTGCTCAAAACAGAGAAGATAAAAAGGGCTGAGCTTACACGCCATGTATTAAGTGAATGGTTCACACTGCATTTGAGTAATTAATCACGTCTAAACAACCCATCCCCCCTCTGCAAAAAAAAAAAAGGGGGGAAAAAGAAAGAAAAATCTACTACAGTAGTTAACATAGGAAGCCTCATTTGATTTTACTCTAAGTTACTGAATGCAGCTGTAAGATGAAATCACTTTTCTAGATCACAGAATAAGTCTTTGATCAAGGAAGCACATTTTTAATTGCTTATATCTAACTGAGAGAGATGGGGGAAGGGAAAGACAATGAATCTATTATTTTTAGGTCATAAACTTTACTTGTAAACATTTTGAAAATGCAGATTTTCTTACTAAAAGTCAAAAGGTTTTGTATGACTGTTTGTTCTGCCGTAAAAAAGAGTTACTATAGCAACAGCAACATCATATAGAATCTATGACTTGTAAAGCACATTCTGGAGAGAACAAGTTATCCACATGTCACATTAATTTTCATACTTTATATAATGTTAAATAAGCAAAAAACCCCCAAACCCCTATAATGCCCAGGTTTTTCTCATTTTGCATTGTTTATTTTAAAGCAAAGTTTTTTCCCTACACAGGCCTATATTTGCACAGTAGTTTAAAATCTAAGTGAGATTTTGGCATTTCAAATGCGCCTTGCTGTCCTCCATACAGGAGCTAAGCTAATTCCCGGTAGAATAAAACACCATTATGGAAACATGAAAGAAATTTTAAGTAAGTGTGCTGTGATTATGAGCAGGATAATTGCTTTGCAGGAAGGACCATCTCTTTCTGTTTGAACAGCCCCTAGCACAAACTTCAGCATATGACAGGGGATCCTGGGCTTCCCAGAAATGGTGCTGCTGAAGAGGTGTCTGTTGATGGAGCAGGTGTACAGAGAGAGAGGGGTAGAGATTTGCAACTGCTCTGCTTCTCTTTTCCTAGGGTAATGCTTAAATGAGATCATCATTACTATCTGTGCCAAAGTGTGTGAGGCTTGATATGTAAGGAATATTTTCTAAAATAGGAGTGCTTGTGAGGTCAGATTTTGTTTCGGGCAACACCAAAGGAGCTTTGTAGTAACTGCAGGCCTAGCAACAAGTAGCCAAGTGAGCACTTAGAGGTGGGGTGTTAGTTAGTGCAGTGTTGTACAGGTGTGTGTTAAGTTGATGAGACTTGATTTTGCCAGTAGGACAGTCTAGCACATATCCATTAAAAAAAGGGTGAAGCAAAGGTGATTCAAAGTTTACAAAAGTGAAAAATTAATGGAAGTCACTCCCTGCCCCACCAGGTGGAAAATCCCAAGGGGACCTCACTGTATTCCAGCTTACAGCACTGTATGCATCTCCATCATCAGCTCTCTCAGAGAGTATTTTTCTTTCCACAAGCTGATGTGCTTTGTTTCATTTTTAAAGGTAGTGCCTGGTGTCCTAGAAATAGGACAGTAATAGAAAGATTTTATTTAATTTGAAGCTGTGACCATGTGGTCCTGTCATTATGAACACAGTTATACTGAAAATATATGTTTTAGTTTCTAAGCTGGCTTGAATCCCAGATTGCAATGTGGTAAAACTTTTGATTTGAGATATTAATCAAATGACAGGAATTTCATGCAAGACTTGCTTCTACAGAGGGTCCATGTAATCTATATCTTTCTTTTCTACACCATTAATGTACTCAGTGCGGCCTTTTATTTTTTCTCCATCGAAATGTCAACAAGTCTGATTAAGTGTAAGTAAGGAACTAGTGTTCCTTCTTCAGTAATATCTCAGTGCAGAGGGGACTTACCAGAGAAGATGGTGTCATGACTGTTACTGTTCAGACTGTTTCCCAAAACCAGCATTTCTGGAATTCTGTGGCAGCTCAAGACCAACTTTCTGACTTGGAGAGTGATAATTCACAAAGTATGCCCTTGGCCAAAGAATTCCCCACTTCCACAGCCTGAAAATCTCTCTATAACCATTCATGAAATAGTTTCAGAGCATGTTGACATAGATCCTAGGGATTAACAGCAAACAATAACCTACATCCTCCCTCTGTCTGCACTGGGGGAGAAAGAGCAAAACGAGCGTGTTCATTGCTCATGACACATGCACGCATGAGATAGCAGCTGACAGTATCTGACAAGCTGCAATCACAAGTACCCCACAGCACATTGATTGGGTCCTGTGTGACTTTGCCATGTAAGGACAGACACCAATGCTCTCTTGCTGGCGAGCTGGGTGCACCTGACATAGAGTGTGGCAGTGCGCTACGTTGGCAGTGGGCGCCTATGCCTGGGCTTTACCCCACCACCTTAGCACGTGGTATATGGGGCGTTTAATAAAAAACTTCCCAATGAAGTGCTGAATGGTTAAAATATGTTACATGTGTTTTATGTGGAAAAAAAAGAAAAAAAGAGAGAAGAGGATAAGACTAGAGGCTTGGTTACTAAACAGACCTATCTGGTGACATGGGGGACGTTAAGCTGGATTTCTCCATGAACATCAAAAGTAACACCAGGATCTAAAATCTAAGCAAGCAAAATGACAACACACTGCTGTTGACAAACCTGGAAGGAACTGGATCACTACTAGGAAGTCTTTTTCCTACTGCATTTTATGATTTTATATATAGTATTTCGTTACCTATGCATTGCTGTTTCCTCAAAAAAAAAGAGATAAATTTAGTGTGACTGTCTATCTTAAAAAGTGCTTGAAATGATTTTGTTAAATTTGTGATATGACACAGACACTGTTTGTCTGAAATTCCTTTCCTGGTGGTGCTATTTTGACAGGTAACAAAAAAGGGAGAGAAATAGCTATTTAAAGGCTTTGAATTATGTCGTTGCTGAAAATAGGGTGGAAGCATCTAAAATAATCTTAGTAATAATATCTTCTGGCTGGTTACTTTTATTAGTATCGCTATCACCATTTTGTTTAAGATTTATATTTGGCTAGCACTTAACATAACGATGATGATAGAAAATTTTATCCTCCATTTACAAAAATGAAGACTAGTGTTAAATAAAGTAAAATGAATTCTGCAGATACAGAGGAGATCCACAGATGACATAAATTATTTTTAATGAATTTCATAAACTTGAATTAAAGTCTCAAGTGGCTGTGTAGTTTGACTACATTAATTCCTCTTTTTGTCTCTGAATACTTATTCAGGAGGGATTTTCCAGAAGGTAATGTTCAGGAACAAGTATTCTTTAGCTGAGGGCCCAAATTCTCACATATTTGCCTGAAGACCATGCATTATAGTTAATTACTCATTATTAGACATTCATTATTTATTCACTTTTTAATTTCCTTTCTTGATATCTGTCTACACAAACAGCAGAATGTGAACTTAGAAAAAATCATGATGAAAAATATACAAATATCTAGAGGTTGAACTTTGAAAGCTATGCAGTTGTTTATATATTTACTGCTGACTCAGTGAAGAACAGGCTGGAGAAAAAATTGCATGTGCATGATTTTTTTTTCTCAAAACAGAAGTAAAAAGGGATAAATATAGCTGATAAATTGTTCACAATGAATACTATAAATACACATCTCCTTTCACTGTATTATCTTCATTGTTAAAGAGACCAGATCTCATCTTTTTTTGTCAATATATGCACCGTTTGCTTTCCATAAAGCAATACATGGCTGTCGAGTCTAATGTTAGCTGGAGAACCATCATAAACTCATGAATGATAGACATCTATACTGTAATGAAAAGGTCCAACCAATTGATGAGTGGGCATAATGCCATTCCAACAGATGGGTCTGAGCATCAGCAACCAAAACATCAAGTCCATCAAATGGAGATGTTGAGGCTGGGTAGATTTTACAGCCAGGAACATAGAATGTTAAGACTGTGTAATTAGCAGAATATGATACTATTAAACCAGCTCTGGGCTGGATTAAATAAATTAAAAATCTAATAAATACTTTCCACATTATGGAAGGGAGAGCCTGAAAAATGCCTGCCTTCACCAGTATATGACAGATGGAAGCCAGGATTTCCAAGCAGGGAGTTTGAGGTTTCCGTTCCAAGCAGATTCATGACACAATGCTGTATTTAGGTGCTCCCAAGGCTATACGAGGGCAAATCCTTGTTGCCTAAAATGAATGGCAATAGAAGAAAGCTGCCTCTTCCACTATTTTTGTGGAAGAGGCAGCTTTCTACTTCAAGGTCTCAGCTAACGAGAATAAAGCTCTCCCCTCCTGGCTAGCATTTGCCAGACAGAGTAGCGTAGTGTCTGAACACAGCTTTTAGTGATTAAGGGTTAATTTATTATATATCATAATTTAGTCATCCAATAAGAGAGTAAAAACAAGAAAATGTGACTTCAGCTAAACAACTTGTGAAAATTATATTTGATAAACCCTACAGGAGTTCAAATTATATGTCAAATCTGTAAACTTGCTTGAATTACTCTGCTTTCCTAACACAAACCAGATTTTCTATAGTAAATGTGCATTGTTTATAATAACTCAGATTTCATAAATTAGCAGTATTCCTATTCTGGTTTCCATTTGCATACTTAGTTTGATTCCCTTCCAGAGACACAGAGAAAACTACTGCTCAGATACTGGCCAAAATGGTAAAGAGGTGCATGGCTGTTTTGCAAGCACCACTCTGCCAGGCTTCTCTCTTGGAACAGGAGCTTTGAATTTTGCTAGTGGCACAAAAGTCACTTTCCTGGAGAGACACCAGGAAGAAGAGTCTGACTAATACCTCCTCTGCTGTACTGTCTATCTTTTAGCAAGAAATCCCAATTCCTTAATAAGTAAAATTGATATATATAGGGAATATATACTGAAACCCTATAGGAAATCACGAGTACTAAACTGGAGTGCTTTGGAGTAGAAATTTGGTAGATGGAGAGTGTATTGCTGAAGCTTGAGCTCTGGAAGAATCAGATCAGTGTGTGCAATCACAGAACTTCCAACATTCTTGGAATAGCTGAGGCAAGACGGGGAGTTGCATGCTTGGAGTGCTTGCTGGATGGACACAAGCTCTTCAGGAGAGGCAGGCAGAGGAGCTTCACATTAGGGCAGGGATTTGCCTTAATGTGAAGCAATATTTCAGGTGAATTGATATCCTCTATGGGATGGGCAATAGGCTGGATAAGAGTCTGAGGGTCAGGATGAGCAGAGATGTCAGTGAGGGTGTCGTTATGGTGGTAGTGCATTGCAGACCAACCAGTGAAAGGGTGAATGGAGACTCCTTTATGAGTGTGGTCCCTGGAGATTTCCAAATGTGACTGGAAAAAACCCTGAGCAGCCTGATAGCTGACCCTGCTTTGGGCTGGGAGGTAGACTAGAAACCTCCTGATGTTGCTTCCAGTTTGAATTATCCATTGGTTCTAATTTTTATTGCACTAGAGAGGGTGGTGGGCCCTGTCTGAGTGCAGTGGACTGGGTATTTCAGCAAGGCTGAGACAAGATTATGGCAGACCGTGAGCTCAGAGTACTACTGCTCTTGGCAGCTGTCCTGCTGTATGCACAGTCTGCCCAAGATAGCCAGGAAGAAGGATTTATGTGAGGCTTGCTGCTGAGTTTGGAAGATGCACCATAAGTATGAGAGCGCACAAATAAGAATGCATGGCACAGGGGTATGTAAGTGCAGGTCAGAATCCAATATCTACATGTCTAAGAGATCTATGTGGTGCTACATAGAAAGAGAAGAAGTTTCAGGTGCTCTAAGGCACAGAGCAGACCTCCTTTCCAATCAGAATCCAATATCTACATGTCCAAGAGATCTATGTGGTGCTACATGGAAAGAGAAGAAGTTTCAGGCACTCTAAGGCACAGAGCAGACCTCTTTTCCCCTCTACCACCAGCTCCTGATAGAAAGTGTTCCTCTGGCCAGAAAGTGTATCCAGACCAACAGATGAGTCTTCAAGAGGCTTGTTGCAATGGATTTTTTTTCTGGCTGCCCATGGAAGTTGCTGGAGGATGAGGGACATGAGGTACAGTGAGAATTAAAAAAGCACTGTCATTAAAAACAGCAGCAAAAAGCAAAAAAGAAAAGAAGTTGATTCCTCTTTATGTTTTAATGCCTTCCTCCTCCACCCCCAACATTTATGTATATCCTTAGTCATTTAATAGGCTTATAATGTCACCATGGGAAAGCAAGATGATATAGCTACAGTGAACATTAATAGACCACTAATCACAAAGCAGCAAGATTTTTGTTGACCTGGGGATATTCTGGCAAATGGTAAACATTTGAAGTTTTCACTATTTGTATTGCATTATGTTCAAATATAATATTCAGAAGCAAAAGCCAAATCCTGATCTGGCCCTAGCTGACCTGTTGAAAACGAATTAGCAAGGCTGCTCTCAAAGGCAGTTTAGAGTCTAAGGTGGGATGTGACAAAAGCCTAGCACAGCATGGTGCGGTCTTTACGTATGATGACATGTTAGTGTTAGTTTTTCTAGAGACTGGAAGCTTGAGAAACCAAAGGAAATATCTATTTATTTAATTAATTAATTAATTAATTTGCACTCATTGTGAGTGGAGCAGAGGTGGTGAGGGTTAGCCACTCTTAATTTTTTCATTCAATAAACCAATCTAAAACATCTTGGCAAAAACATAATATCATTACTGTAACCATACCGAAGGACACTTAACCTTTGGCTTTCTATTTCACAGCCTACCCTAGGTGTAGTGATATCTTCATAATATCACATTACTCAAATTTTTCTCCTTAATAGCTATAAAGCTTGATCCTACCCGTTGTAAGTTATGCTAATCAGGAAGTTCTTCACAAAATGTCTCAGCTGAATTGTATGAAGTAGACAGAACAAGAGAGAAGACTAATACATAGGAATTGGGTGAAAAGAGAAAACTAATACTAAAAATACTAAATAGATAAAATATTCAAGGTTGCTTTTGCAAGTGTATTTGGAAATATTTTTTGTTTTTGGCAGGGTGACATAAATTTTAAACTGAAATATTGGTAAAGCCAGCTTTTATTTTGAATAATCAGGACGCAACAGTAAACCCCACAATTTCCATCTTCTCAAGACCTGAAACACACAGCTGCAAAAAGTGACCTAAGGTCTATGCTGTACTGCCACATTTCTGTTGAAGTCAGCAGTGGAGCTTCTGCACAGACTGTTTAATATCTGTCTTGTAAAAAAGTAGCACTGTCCTTCATATTTTCCATTAAAAATATACCCAGCTGTAGTATGTAAGGCATGCTGTTTGTTGATCTTTGCGGGTGTGGGAGAGCTACCTTACTAGTTATACTCTAATGATACCTGGCTGTATTCCCGGGGGCTGCCCCAGGGTTAAAATCACTGTACTGCTTTGGTTTGTTTATCCCTGCCTTTGCCTTCCTATGGCTCACCTACTTTGCTGAAGTGTACTCTTCAGGATGCAGCTACTTATAATGACACAGTAACTTTTCCAGCGCAAAGACTGCATTTTGTAAATATTTAGCCACAAGCAGACATAGCTGCCCTGTTACTTCAATCTTTAACATAAAAATTGCCTGGCTTGTATTAATGGACCTATAACAAGCATGAAGTACTGTATGAGCAGGGAAACTGTTTTCTATGTCTCCTTCTTATTATTTCATTTGAGCTAAATAAGAGTAGAGCTAGCAGATGAGTTATTCATATGAAGGTTGGAAGAAATATCACTTTTAGTTCCAGAACCCCTGCAGATATTCACGAATTTTACCAAAATATTTTTGTAGATTCCTATTGTTTTTTTACTTAAAAATATGCCAGATCTGAATGAAATGGATAGGTCTCTTTCAAGAATAAAAAATATTCAATTTCATTGCCCAGCATGTAACATTTTTCTGTGTGTTTCAAATATGCTGTAAAACTAGATCTCCATGTCTTTTTAATAGAGAAACTTAGCACTTTGAAAAATCACAGTCAAATAGAAGACTGTTGATGATTCAGCTTTCTATAGTTTTGCTATTATGATATTTTCTACTTGTTTACATTGTTTTGTTTTCAGCAAGTTGGTGCTTTTTTGTTTGTTTTTTTGTTTGTTTTTTTTAACTGCAAAGAAAATACAGGCTTTCCAGAATTAACTTATTCTTTGAACGAAATATGGAATAAAAGCCATATATACAAGGATGTAGGTATATATGTCCATTAAACAGATAAATCCTTTTGCCTTATGTGGTCCAGATCTTCAGACCAGGATGACTTTACGTTTCCTGTAAAGGTTATGTAGGCTTACTAACACTTTTATCTGAGACCTGATACACCTCCTAACAGAAAACAGTAACAAGCAGGAAGAAAAACTCCTGAAATTATTGATTTCCTTTGTTGCATACTCCCCTATAGGAACACCCTGATGACACCTCCTCTGGCAGAATCTGCTGAAAGTCCACCAGTGTCCATATTAGGCGTCACATTTGGACTTGGTCCTAGGTTGGCTTGTTACAGACTTTCTATCTAAATCACACTTTGTACAGTAGTCTAAAGAGTGGGAAAACATACTGTTTATTTCATGAATCAGTACCTGGTAGTTTAAATACACCTGGAATTAGTGACACCTTCAGGTCTAAGCCTATATAATAATAATAATCTAGTATCAAGAAAAAAATGAGACTAATCACATTCTTTTTGAAATTTAAGCATTTTAGAAAGTAAAACCAATTAAAATGAAAACATTATTTTTTTGCAACCATACTTAAAGTTGTTTTCTTGGGTCCATGACCTGTTTTATTTAGCTGGAGACATCCATTATCTGGTGGATTTTGATCTAAAACTTAGTAAGTGTCATTAAACAAAGAGCATCTGCCTTCACACTTCTTGTGAAGTTTCTTTGAACATGATCTCTGTGCTTGCAAGGGGTAAAGATGACAATCACTGAATTTTCTATGTAAGGCATAAAGACTCATTTCAAAACATATTTAATCCTTCATGCAGCCATGTCCTGTTAAAAAAAAAACAAAAAAAATCTGTTTTGTTTTTGTGCTTGTAAAAGGGGTAGTGAAAGCAACTGCCTGGATGCTGAAGTCCTGCCTTAACTGAGGCTGGATAACAGTAAATACAAATTCCACCTCATTATCCCTGCAGTGTCCTCTGGGCTAGCAAAATATTATCCAGGAAAATGTGGGCAACCTTCAGACCCACAACTGTCCTTGGCTCAGCTCTGCCTGCCAAGAAGAAAGGCAGCTCTTGCCAGCAGTGGTTATGAGAGGCCCTTTGGGAAATGATCTGATACTGCTGAACTTGTTTTCTTTCAGCTGTTCCACCCTATATGACCATACCAAGCCCTAGATTCTTAACTTGTCCGGCCTCTTGGTCCAACAGAGATTAAAGAACAAATAAGATGCTCTCTTTCTTGTTTTTTTGAGGTGAATCTTGTGGGTGCTTAGTTAAGAGTTTGTTTTACCTGAACAGCTGCTGGTACTCGGTTGGCTTACTGGTTATTTTTTTTAGCAGTCTGCCTGAAGGTTTACTGTAGGCTGTGTGTTTTCATTTTGGTGGGCTCTGGGCTGCCTGCCTGCCTGCCGCAGTGTTGGACAGTGCTGGGCTCTCCAGCCCTGGATGCCTGAGCTGGCCCTCTTCTGCAAGCTGCCTCATTGATTTTCTGCTGCTTCGTGTAGGACTGCCTGGGCTTAGGATGCTCTGGCCGGCCATCTGCTCCATCTCCTTCCATTGGCAGCTGATTTATTAAAATCTCAAGTAAGCTTTGTTTTGCTTGTAGTTTCTCTTCCATTGTTTCTGTTTCTGCAGGGAATCTCCTCTCATCGTACACTAATTATTACTAAGCATTGCTCTAGTGGTTGAGAAAATGGGAAGGCCCTGCTCTTTCAGCACCCAAGGAGAACCAGAGGTTTTGTCCCACTGCTTTAAAGAAAAAACACATAGGGCATGTTCCAGATAACATCAGACATCTTGTACTCCTCCAGCATCTCTGCTTCTTAGGGTGTAGTAGCTCCAAAACGTACAGAGTTTGGATTAGATTCCGATACCAGAACTCAATGTCAATAGGAAAAGGGCAATGGGATAAAAAACCACAAAAGGAGTCAAATTTCTTATCTTGTTTTTTGTGGAGTTTCAAAGTCTACTGATAATACTCTGCTGCATTTCACTTAGTACCCTGCTGATTTTACACAGAAACCCATACCACTGTGTAAACTTGGTGAAACAGTGAATCTGCTCTTGATTCAAACTCAGTCTATGAGCAGAGAGGTAATGACCCTGGGACTATATATATGCATCAGTCCTTCACCTGTTCTGGGTCAAATGACAATTCAACAGTACAGATGACTGGATGCCAGGTCTTGTATCTAGGACCAAAGATTTCCAGGATGGCAGACTCTGCCTTGGAAGGCAGTGACAATGAGAGACCTGGGGCCCAGATAACCACCTCCCCATGACATTCAATGCCATGGACCACAGCAGTAGCTTGAGGTATACAGGTGAATTAAATGATTGCAATTCTACCATTTGTCTTAGGGTCTGTTAACCTGCTACTTGGCATATTAATCTGTTATTGAAATAAGAAGACATTAAACATTAGCCCCGAGGAATATAGAGAGGGACCAGAGCTGCAAAATTTATGTAGGAAAGAAAAAATGAAAACATGTAAATTTTAGCTGAGAGGCCTCTGTAATGAAGGACCATATATCCTTTGCTGTACAGATCATCTTCCTTCTCTTCCTGCAATAAATTTCCAACATCTTACAGATACTGAAAACCCATGCTGTATATATGTAAGGATTTGCTTCCTGGATACAGTGCTTTATTTTATCTACTGTTGATCAAACTGTTGAAATTATGCAAAGCTCCACAAAGGTAGCACGGAAATATGAATGCCACATCCTGGACCTGAAATAGAGTTTAGTCTTTTTTTCTTGGTCACTGTTTTCCTGTATTTTTTTTTCCTGACAGGAAGTGGGTTCACTTGAAGTAGGCATTTATTATATAGCCTGATTTGAAAAATTGGCTACAGCGATAAATCAGGAGACAAAAGGAAGTTTTGAACAGAGGTGCTCAGTAATTTTGTTCAGAGTTTGAGCTATGTGTGACTGCAGAGATTTTTCCCTGCCCCACATTTTCAATCAGATAATATTCTCATAATGAGTGCAGCAACCACTTCTATTGCACTGCAATATAACGTAAGAAAGGCTCCGTATATATGTTTATTTCCAGCTTCTAAATGACATGCAAACTAAAGAAACAACCATGACAAGGAATTCTTCATTCTTTTTGTGGACAGACAGTGGCCCCAGACTGTAAGCTGAGGAACGCTTTTACAGTATACATTTAGTTTTGTGTGTAAAGTTTTCAAGACCATTTCAGACTAATAGTCTGAGCTGTATTACCTCCAAGGGTATTGTCGCTAAGACTTAACCCGCTCTACCAATAAATTACAGTGATGTAGCAGCTTTTATGTCAAAGGATCCTGAAGTGCTTTACAGACTTTACAGTCCATACATACATGAATCACTTCACCCACTATTGAAGTATGGCCAGCCAAGGGATGAATTGTCGCAGCTGTTTAACAGCACACAGCAGTAAGACACAATGGGTTTAGGAGAGCAAAGACAACATGCTCTCCCAGCGCCAGTCCAAGTAATTCAGAGGGGCACTGGAGAACATCTTGGGAGAGAAAAGGAGGTATTTTTCCCTCATGGGCAGTGCAAGTAATTGTCACAAGACTTTAGTACCTGGGGTTGGCTCTGCCCCTTTGCACAGACACATTTTGTACCACACCTTTTGCCAGAAAGTCCTCCATCCTAACTAAAAAGTGGCATGTCTGTGAACATGCATGTAAGCATATAAAGTCTTGAAACCAGCAAGGAAATTTGGGTGGGTAGGTAGAGTTTTCCTGCTCTAACTGGAGCTTATGAGGATTTAGCACTGCCTCAGTATGGAAAATATTAAAAATGTGCAGTCTTGGTTTAGGTTGTTTTTGCAATTGGGAAACTGAAGAAAAAGCATCAGTTGCACTCACAGACCATATCTGTACATC
This sequence comes from Coracopsis vasa, assembly GCA_026283785.1. Taxonomy (NCBI): domain Eukaryota; kingdom Metazoa; phylum Chordata; class Aves; order Psittaciformes; family Psittacidae; genus Coracopsis; species Coracopsis vasa. The sequence continues at coordinate 46,401 of JANHGB010036160.1, read as the reverse complement.
TACTTGAACAGGACCCAGATCTTTAAAGAGTTAGATAGGAAATTAATTTATTTCCCACAACCTTTCTGGTTACCAGCTGTCTTCTAAACATAAAGTGATGGTCCCCATAAAGGCCTTCTGAAGAAATAAGCAATTTCCTGAATAAATCAAGTTATCCTTTCTTTCTTCCCTTTTTTCTCCCTTTCAGTGACTGGTATCTTTGGTGACAATCCTGAGCAGTCTTGTTACCATCTGCTCTAATCTAGGGCTTTCGTCATTTCACCTTGATATTTCCTTCCTCATTGTTTTGCCTAAGTGCGCAAAACAATGCCTATGAGTGCTGTGTGCAGGACTCACAGCAGAATTGTTTACAGTGACAGACATCAAACTAAGATTGGCTTCTTCCACTGGAATAGATTTGTTTCTTGGAGAATATTGTTGAGTTTTTAACTTCTGCAAAACAGTGAGACTTGGAGAATTTAGTGCTTCATTTTCTTTTGTCTATATAGATCCGTGGAGACCAGTGAAAGTTGCTGTGAATGTGTAGGGTGAAAATGGTAGTGACTGTTGACTTACGCAGAGTTGTTTGCATTGGCTATCTATGGAGTTGCTAATTCTTCCTGCTTCATAATGTAATGTTTAATTACCGATCGGAGACCCTAAATGTATAGTTATGAATTTCTAGCCAACAATTCACTCACTGCACAAACAGTAATTAAGAGGCCTCTGCCTCCATTCTTACTGCATAATTGTAAACCCCACCTTCCCGTATTAAGGTTTCTAATGGGATTGCTTGTACGAGTGTATGCTCCCCACAGCCAAAGAGCCAGACCCTTATAGCCCTGCAACAGGCCATTATAAGTAGGCAGCAAATACTTAGGAGTAGAAAGTCCACTGATTTCTTTAAGCTGTGAATTAAACCCACAAAAAGTTAAAAATAAACAAGCATCTTAGAGCACTATCCTAATTATTTTCCAGACATTGCCAAAATGTATTCTAAAATAGAATTTCTTATTGGATTTTTTTTATAAAATACTGTAGGTGTTGAACCTCATTTTTATGCGTCAACTTTGTGGTGAACTGAATGTTTTGCTTGTAAATGCAGTGACCCTTAAAAGCAATTTCTGTCATGTCGTCCTTCATATTCCTATTTCTTTCAACACAATTCAACGGGAAACACTTTAACTTCAGGCAATAAGAAGCTTTTAATTCAGATCTAAGTTTACATGAGCTATCTCCATTACAGTGTAAAATAAAAAAAAAATAAATTAAAAACTTAATTAGATAATTTCTGCTGTTTTGCCTGTTTTAAAATATATAATAAAACTTCAATAAATTATATTCTGGGTCATATCAGCATCTTTTAAAGAAAATGAAGTTAAATCTTTGTAGTAACCAGCAGCTTAATTTTCATTAGGCTAGCTATTTGATAATTAGTCATGCACCATAAATCAAGTCCCCAAGTCTTCTCCAGGTTTCTTAATTGAAAATTATTGTTTCTTGGCTCTGTGGCTAAATGTGCAGCAAGTCTGAGGAGTGATAGATGCTGAATCTAGCACAAACAGTTTGAAACAGTCAGAACTTGATAGATCATTGCCCTGAAGGGACTTGTAATGGTGGAGAGACTCTGAATTTCAAAATTAAAGGTTTGTCCTTAAAAATCACAAGTGTAAAAGCTAGCTGTAGTTTACCAAATATGTCCTAACCTTCAACCACTTTTCCTTCCATTGTTTGCTGGACTTCAGTTGTTTTTCTAGTGACAATTGTAATGAGTTTGTGTCATTATATTTGAAAATTTAAAATGTTGTCTTGGAAAGACCCAAACTGAGATTATTTTTGCTCTCTTTTGTTGGTGGCACTCTTTTTCTGGTAAATCTCATTAACAAATATGGAAGTTGTTTCATTCTTGGCATTTTCAAGCACTGAATGAAATGGTGGCAATCATCTCAGAGCCAATATGAGAGAACAGATGAGCCTGCTACGCATGCCCCAGGTCATAAAATAATTTCAGATATGATGCAATTGTGGCTAAGTAAAAGACTTTTGCAAAGTCAGAAATATATTATTTCACTGAAAGAGGGGAGCCCTTCGTAATTTTTCTTTTGACAGCCTAGCAGGCTTGCACAGAACTCAGCCTGTGTTTGCCATAGGGTTTTCTGCCATTCATGACTTGCTTCCTCATGATCCAGCAGCCAGACCTGGTGATGACCACAGCAGGAAACAGTGCAGAATGCTCCGTAAATTTAAATGATAAAAAAATGGAGCCTAAGATTTTTAGCTGAGAATTTCCAAACCACATTGGTAAATTCATACTGAAAAACTTCTCACACCTTTCTACACTGAGGAGCAGATGTAGACATTTATGTCTTGTCTATAGGGCATGTCATATATTTATGTCTATCAGGGCATTTATGTGTTGTCAGGTACTCTGAGACTTGCATTGCAGTTATACCCAACATTACGCTTTGTAGGCTATGACGAAACAAATAAGCACACTGGCTTCCTAGGCAGAGACCACAGCCCAAATCCTGCGTGTAGGTCCTGAGCAGTGACTTCTCAAGGTTCTTCTCCTGGGACTCCCAGTCTGGCAGCCTGAATTCCTGTGTTAACAGGTACAGCACCCAGAAGATGCTCCATGCAGATGTCCTTTATGGATGCACTGTCATGCATTAGAGATGTCTTTCTGCTGGCAAGGTTCATCTGCTTCAAAGATCAGCTTTGTACTGCCAGTTCCAGTAATTCTGTGTGTGTGTAATAGCTTCATGGATGTGCTACTTAGGAAAGATTCTTCAGAAAAGCCAGGGGTGTATCATGAGTAATAAACTATAAGGTGGGAGGGATTTTAAATGGCACATTATCAGCTGGGAGAGAGTTTATTAAATATACAATCAAATAATTATTGTATTTGTGGACCATGTTGGTTTTGGGTGCCTTAAATGATTGTGTGTGATCTTATTTCATAAAGATTTATTCTTGGAAGGGAAAGTCATTTGCCTAAGGGATATATTGATTTCATTCAGCTGTCACCATCCTTTTGTAAGATGTTACAGACAGAAAGCCAAATTCAGGCCTAGATTTATTCAAGTTTATTTTATTTTTGCATTGTACCAAATCTAAATATGGTGCTGTGATTACAAATAAGAATTGTTTTCTAGTGGATTGTTTCAGTTTCACGTCAGACTAGACTGCAGTACTGGCTGAGTGCATAGTACTAGAAGATGGGTTGACAGCAGAAGATGAGGGAGTGAATTGTGACTGAGTGCATGTTTGAAGCCTTGCTCTAGAGGAGGTAACTCCCTCCAGGTGGAGTGTGCTGGTGAGGGGCTTTGCGTGACATGGTGGGAAATGGAAGGGAGTCGATGCCGGCAGAGGCGATGCTTTTCATAAGCAGTCCCTTAACTCACATGCAGTGTTGCAGTACAGAGAGCAAGCTTTATGTTGTACTGCTTTCAGATACAGAGATACAAACTGTAGCTCCCTAAAGTTCAGGTTTTGTGGAGTCGTAGGTTATGAAGCCAGAAGAGACTATTCAGTGCATCTCATGTGTAAAATAGGCCATGAAACTTGCCTAGGTTAATCAGTGAGAGCCCACGTGTCAGCAGTGACGTAAAATCTCCACCAGCACCAAGAGATGCGAGCTTGCACTGACGCCACACTTGCTTGCCTGGCTGTAGCTGCTCCTTAATCAGGCCCATGCACTTTTGGTGGCTTGCTACTTACAACATTTTAGGCTGGAGGCAATTTGTGTCCCTCTAGCCTGGTAGGAGCAACTAAATATTTTATCTGAGGAATGGACAGATCACTCTGTGGACACCTGGGTTGAGCTGAAAGTGTGGAGATCAGGATCCTGATTCCACTGAGGCTTACAAAAGATATGGAGATCTGTTTTTACGTAGAATCATGGACAGAGTCTGTGGCTGGATTCCTTGTGAAATGAAATCTGGCAAGCTGTTTTTGTCAGATTTTCACTCAAAATCATAGAAATATCACACTATCAGTTGTTCTAAGCATGTTTCTCATTTGTGTTTATGAAAACAGTTTCTCTGTCTACTGTGATTTACTAACTGAGTTAAAACATTAAAATACTAGCATTTCAAGTTTTGTCTAACTTTTAGAATTGTCACAAATGGATTCAAATTCAGAGCTGAAGTGCCTCCACTCTCCTATCTATATTACATTCCCCACCCCCTCAAAAAAAAGGAATAACTGAGATTTAAGATTATATTTTAGTTGATTCTCAACTGCTATGAACTTGATCTCCATGATACTACTTCAGGAGAAGCAATCATATTTTTTAAGGTACAAACACACTGTGAAAGTTTTCTTCTTTTTTAATTGTTGTTATTATTATTATTATGTTCAAGATGCATATTGTTTATATTCTATTTCACTGATATTTTGTTCCACTATATGTAGATTCAAATAAGATGAAATTTTTTTACTCCCTCATACCTAATCCCACAGTCAGAATCTGAGCCTGCATACACAAAACAGAAAGGTGAGTGACTGAACAGGTAGGCTCATGCCATTAAAATAAAAAAGGTTGTAAAATACTGTAGCTGTTGTTCCTCACAAGATGTGAACTCATTGTCACTCTGTACCTATAGGTAGAATTAGTGTAATATATATGATGTGAGCAGCAGCTAGTGGATAGATGAATTTGAATGGGGATGTGTGCTGCATGTAAGGAAGAGGCAGTGCTTACTCAAATGCTGTTGAAACTCCCTCATTTACAGCTCCTGGAGATGAAACATACAGCAGATTGCCTGTAACCATAGCAATTGGCTCCAACATGAAAGATCTCCAGCATAGAGGTAGTGGTAATGGCAGAAGCAGTGTGGAAGATAAAGGTGTACAGCTAGAGACAGTACCAGGTGGAAGTGAACTACTAAATAAGTGAAGACGAGGTACCCTAGATGGATTAGGGCTGGTGTGTGAGTTTGATGGGAAGGTTTGGACTGGTGAGGTCAGTTCTGGGGAAGGCAGGGAAGGCTGAAGAGAAGGCAGAGATGGTGCTAGTCTGTTGTAGAGGACGAAATCAGAATAGGGCTGGCACAGAGTATGTGGGAGACTTTGCTGCTGCAGGCTGCTGCCTTACAGGTTCTTGTCTTTCAGCAGTGCAAGAAGGATGGCTGGAATTCAGGGATCCTCCCTAGTCAAAGTGTCCCACTTAGCTCACGAAGGAGCCCATGCAAGCAGCTAGCTCTTGGTGATGGGTCATGGTGTGATTCCTGCTGTTGAGATGCAGCTCTCAGAAAGATGTAGATATTCCCCATCCCAAAACAGTGCTGGAGTTAAAGACCTGCAATTTCAAGATGTGGTAGGAAAATCCCCGGAAAAAAACCCAAACCACTGGTAAGAGATGGTGAGGAAACAGTTCCTAAAATGTTCAGTTGCCTTGAGCTATGAACACTGATGTATATATAATATATTTGGGACATTTACTTTCACTTGGTCTTCATTTTTGGAGCTATTTTTTTGCAAATATATAAAAGTTGTCACCTCTTGCTATTTATGTCAGACTTAAAGGGAACAGGTTCTGAGAGCAAAGGCCCTTAAACAGTAGCCCACAGAATTATGGATGATTTGGTCATGATGATCAAATTGGTGTATAAGTCCCAGAAAAAAAGAAACCATTTAGAGGAGTTAAACCATATCAATAAAATAGGAATGGTGGATCAGGAAAGGTTCATTGTCTAAACATTTAAGTTTCATATACAAAATCTGCATCTACCCAAAATGAATTCATTAAAAAAAAATGGGACCAAACCTCTGAAGACTTCTATCCATTCATGTAATTGCTGCCATAATTTTTTCATAAAGTCTTGTTGAGGTCTTATTGGAAAAAAATCTCAGCAAAAAGTCTTCAGTGTGATTATGGTCTGAATCTGTTTGATTAGAGATAACTTCATTTGAGCAACTGGAATTGCATGTGGATAAGAACACAGAGAGAGGAATTCAGCAGGGAGAATCCCTGGTTGCAGAACTGTACTCCAGGGCTGAGCTGGCTTCCTGAGGAAGCGGCTCAGCTCCCACATCACAGCCTGTAAATTTACCACATTGTACAGAATACATAACCCTCCTGGTCTCCCTCACAGTGCCTTTCTACTACTTTTTTTTCCTTATAAAAGTTATTTTTGGTCAGCCAGGCACTTCGGCACAGAAGGCATAGTAAACACAAGATTTATACAGCTATGTGTCATCTTTAAATCTACTCAACTCGCCGGGTAAAAGACGGGGTCACAGCAGTGAACATTTTAATAAACAAGCAAAGACATTAAAAAAAAAAAGTGGATAGAAAAAAGGTGTTGCAGTTCAGTGCCTCATATCAAGGCTGTAGAAATGAGACTGAGACCTGTGTTCACATTCCCATTTTGGAATATATTCTGCCAGTGTTTGGTCCTGAATTAGAGCTATAGATGATCAGCCTTATTCGTTGTTTCACTCTTCTGAATTTGAAGCAATCAGAAACTCGTGAAGCCAGCTGACTTTGCAAGATTTGGGGGCTAAAATCTGTTTAAACAAGGTTGCTGGATATTACCCACTGTCAAATCACTGGTTCATCTTTTCAGCATGTTTTTAGGAGTGTATGATTGCCCTGAGTTATCTGCTGAGAGAGAGGTATTCTTTTATGTCTAAGGATTAGCTGGCACTGTTATTGCTAGTATCTGGCAAAGTTTCATTTTCTGCTATGATTTGTGTTTCTAAATTAAATTTGGTGTGGTGTTAGGAGCTTGAGATAAGCACCAGTTAAAAAAAATCCCCAAAACCTAGAAATCTAAACTATAGTATGGACTATCAGTTAAAGATATATTCCAAAGTTCACCCACACATACAGTGTTCCTCTCCCCTAAGATAGACAGCATCTTTTTACACCATCACTTTGCAAATCTAGATGGTCCTCAGATGCTTAGATTTTAACATCTGCTAAATATGGTTAGCATCACTGTCAAATTGGAATGAGTCTTCAGTGATTGGGTCCAAGTCTGTGATCATCAACTGTCTAATTTAGTAATGGTAACTTCAGCAGAAGCAAAATCAAGATTGATACTTTCTCCCATATAAAATTTATGTATGTTGTAATGTAATCAAAATATTCCCCAATGAGATTTCTTTTGCTGTATATGGTACACAATAGCAGTTTAACATATTTCTTACCACTTTTTGTATTTTATTTATCTTATTAGAGTGTCATTGGAAAATGCCCTGCCTTACATAGGTGCAAGTTGCTTTGAATGTTTTTTACTGCATTGTAAAATGTAAATATATGTTTAATCTTAATTACTGCAAACATTATACCAGTCTTCCCTCCCAAATACTTTAGTATAAAAATTCATTCTACCTGGAACATTATAAGTTGAACTAAAAGTTTTCATCTAAATGGTGCGTCCAGACAGATCTGAAAGGTACTCAAATTCCTTTAAGGTGTTTATGAAGCCAGTATTTACAGATTAGGCATCTGCTAGAAACTGCAGTTCTCTGGTGGAAGAGGTAACTTCCAATAGGGGAAAAAGCCACAGCTTTTCTGCAAGATATGGGTTACTTTTAAAATCTGTGGGGGCATCAATTTTCTACTCTCAGGTCAAACTGTAGTCAACATTGATGTCAGCCCAAGCAAGCACATATCAGTAATGACAGTACGCCTCTGTCGGCAGTGCTCTTACCTCTTGGCTAGAAGGTCACAAGTTTAAGTCTCCCACCAGGACTTGGGCTGTTTCTTAATGCTGACACCACAGTACAACGCCAGGGAGGTGCTGAACTGTTTGAGGTGCTGTCCTTCATTATATGAGATGTTAATCCAAAATCCCTTTCGCCTGTCCCTGCTGCCTGTCTAGGCAATATCGCCATGGCACTTTTGTGAAAAGAGGCTGGCTAAGCCTCTTTCCCAGCAAAAACTCCCTGTCACAGGACAACAGGCGCGGCTGTCCAAGGCAGAGCACCAGCCATTGTGTTACTGCACCACTGTTACTGTATTTAGTTAAGTACAATGGAAACAATTGTCAAGCATTTTAGGATACACAGGAAGGGCCTAATGCAAAAGCCAAAATCTAATGCAGTTTTCTAAATTCTATTGTTTATCATGTCTCTGTACACAGGCATACAAACACATTATATATATATTTAGAAAGTGGGTTTCTGTTAAAAATTACATTCAGCTTGCACCCATTCCATTTATATTATGTTGAGCAATTATATTCCTTCCCTCAAACTGATTTTTTACTATTTTGAAATAAGAACTCTGCATTTAATAGCAGACATTCTTTATTAAAGAACCATATTGTTTAGCTTGCTGTGATATAGAGTTGCTTTTCCATAAGTACATTAAGCATGGGTACTCAGGGGGTATTTTCTTCAAAGCAAGTGGAAATTCTGGGAAGAAACATGTTATAGCAACTGTCTACAGTTAAAAATGAGAAATAGATGAAAGCTTGGGTGCTCCTTGTGGAATAGGGTGCTATATGTTGCATTGTGATGCTCCATTTTATTTTATTTCATTTTATCTTATTTTACTTTATTTCCCCTGGTGCATTGGCTAAAACTAGTGTTAAACATTCAACGTTCATTTTATTTACAGTACACTATTGACAAAGGCATGTGTATGTGACATAAACCTTGGGAATTCCATATAAAGAATTGATATGGAAAAGATTATTAGGTAGCTATGAGTATGGGTGCAAATCATAGTAAAGTAAGAATTTACCTCCTCTCTCAAATTAGAACCCTTATGATCTTCTGAAATCAAAGTATCTATTAAAAAAAACAACTGGGGAATAAAACTTCAAAAGAATGCAATTGTTGGGGGTTTTTTTTAACCATTTTGCATTATATAAAGTCCTTAAACTCTTTTTGCAGCAGTCCTGCTGGCTTTTTGTTGCTTGATATTCTGACCATTTTTGAACCCTTGAACTCTGACAGAGAGGAGGGACTTGGAGAGGTTGTCATCTGATCTATGTAAGAAGGCGAAAGGAATAGCTTTCTCTTTAATAGCACTCTTTTCTGCTTAACAGTTGGTGGGAGATTAAAATGATCTAGGTGGATAAGGCAGGTTAAAGGTCAAGGGACACCACAACTCCCCCTCTCCCCTACATGTCAAAATATAGACAGGTCGTTAGAAGTTAAAATTTTATGCCCCTTTCCCAAATATTTCAGTCTATTTATGTACTAATTTTTATTGTAAATTCCAGTTCTTGAGGGGGACTGGACCCCTACCAGGCTACTGTCCAGCCTGTATAGTCGTCAGGTGCTGACATTCTGAGTTTCAGCCATATTAATTGCTGGATAAAGGCTATAATCCCCTCTCTTTGAAGCCCAAGACTGATTTTTAGGCAGTACTTCAAAAGCAGCACACAACTGAAGAGGCATATTTCCTACTAGCACTGAATCAACATGATTTACTCTGTTTGCATTCGTCTACATGCGCCTTGCATATTTGGCTGCACAACAAAAAGGTGTGAGCTGGCTGTAATATAGTCTACGGAGAGGTTTTTACTATCCTGAAGTTGATATATGACCTCAGCTGAGACATACCGTTCCAGATCTTTGCTTTAAGCATCATTAGGAAAGTATAAACTCCTATATCATGCTTTTGTTACCAATGAAAAATCTTGCCTTCCGTTGCTAGATTTTTTTTTCTCAGTGCAACACCATATTAAAACTATAATTTAGAATGAGGCTGATTCTTAAGCCGTGAATAAATAAGGCCTGTGTTTTGAAAAAGCAAACCTTTTTCAAAACATGGATTTTAATATCTTAAATACTGCAGCTTCTTAATTAAATGAAGCTGTGATCCAGCAGCAAATATCCATTATTAAGAATAAATAAACATACTGTTTAGCTTGTTTTCAGGAAAAGGAAGTGGGAGAAGAGGTCTTTTAATTGTAAATAAATTTCTAGCAACTGCAGAACTTGTGTCTCCCTGTTGGTATATACTTCACTTCTGGTTGTGTCTCTTTTTGTGGTGGGGTGTCCTTGGCTTCTGGCTGGCTGTCCACAGAGCAGCACTATAGGGACTTTCTCATCCAGGATTTGCCAAGTATACTTAGTGTTATGTTTGAGAAAGATTAACAATATTTCACATCAAAGGAGAATCCTGCTGCACAGTCTTACAAGATTGTCATTCACTCCCATTATGGCTCATTTGCACAAGATTTTCATGTAATATGAGCCATTGTTTTGATGGCAGTGATTTGACATAAAGACAGGGCCAAAATGCATCTCAGAGCTTCGCTCCTTCAGGCTGGGGGGTAGCTGGGGTGCAAAGAACTTGCCAATCATAAAATGCAACTTTGTGTCAGTTATATTAAAGCCTTTATCAGGTGGAAAACCTTTGAATGAGCACTGATTTGAGCAGAAAAACTAACAATGGCCATTTTTATTACAGTGCACGTGCTGCTTTAACTGGGCAAAAATTTGGTTAATATGAAATGCAATCCTTACATCTGCAGTAATTTTGGTCAGCTGCATATTCTCATGGCTTTGAAACACTGAGTTTGTTTTAAGCTGTTTCCAAAAAGCTGGAGAGCCCCACACCAGGAATTACATATGAGAAATTTATTTCTCGCAATATCTATAGTTGAACCTAGTAGCTTCATTTTAAGGATCAAATTTGCCGTATGGATGCTTTGCAGACACTTTAAAATGTAGATGAATTTGACTGTGGTGCAATACAATAATTAATTAAATTTACTAGAGAAGAAAAGTGCATCAAATAATTTTATTCAATTGGTGTCTTTAAGGTAATCACTTTTTAGGTAGGGTCGATTTTTATGGGTAAATACGCATTAAACTGAATAAAGTCACTGGAACAGCTTTTTAGTCTGATTTAAAGCCACATGTCGGATCTAGACAAAGTCTGTTGCTTTGGCTTTAATACACACCCTGTCGGGCTTAGGTAGCAGTGGAAACTCAGCACAGGAGTTTATCCAGGATATCTCAGGCCCAATCCTGTAATTCTTGCTGAGGCCAAACTCCTATTGACATCAGACAAGGACTGCAGGATGCCTATTCTTTCCCACCCAGCTAAAGACCTTAGGTACAATTATGCAAGTTAAACACAAAATTTCAGCTGTAACTGTAAGTTTCCTGGGTTTCTGGGGGTGAGGCATGGTGGTTCTTTTTCCAGCAGTGGGGGGCTGAGGAGGGGGAAGTTATTAAAAACGTAACTGCAGGAGAAGATGTAGCACATTATATAGAGGTTTAGAAAACAGTTTACTTCAAAGAACTAACAGTGTCTTTAAAGCTGCTATTTATGTGTGTATAATGCTAGCACATGTATATGCAAAGCTCTGAGGAAAAGTTATTGTGCAAAAGATAATTTTAAGATGTAAAAGATATGCTCCTCTTTCTGTTTTTGTGAGTATAATTAGTTATTATTTTGTTATGGAAAAAACACCTGAAACAATTGGTTATAAACTGCAAAATACATTCTAGAAAAAAATGTTGAAGAATAACACTGCAGTGATATGTTTCAAATTGTTTTCACACTTTTTATTGCAGGTTACACTTGAATACATCTGGTGTGCTTTTAAAATAAAAATAGCTAAAATATCCCTATATGAAAATGTGTGATGGAAGGAACTTTGTGGCTGGGTTATAAAGTCTTGGTAAATGGACTGTAAAGTGGAAACTGAAAAACATTTCACTTGGGTGACGATAGCTGGCATCTTACTTCTAGTCTGTCATGAAAAGGATTTATTTCAGGTAACTCATTGCATACTGTGGAAGGTAGCATCTATATGCCAGCAATTACACTGGCATTTCATGGAAAGCTTAAAAGTATAAATATTAAACTGTTAGATCAATGTTTTTATCCCTCATCAGGAAATGCTTGCAAAATACATGAACAACAGCGCCCTCTGCATCTGAAAACCCTCCGGTTATTAAGACCAGACTACTTGCAAAAGGGAGCCTTTTAATTTCAATTACTGTTGTTTTCAGATGCTGGTAGGTATAGCTGTGGGAGCGGGGGAGGGGTGAGAATATTTGGATATATTTTTAGGGGATATGTAACTTTTCAATATTACCTTATAGCTTCAGCACCCTCAGGTACAAAAATTACAGTAATACACATTTTAAAGTTATCTAGAACAAATAGGCATAAAATAGCAGTAAAGATGTTACACTTTTGCGTTCCCTTCAGCATAATTTAGATCCACAGTGACTCATTAACAGTGAAGCATATCACAGTCTGGAGTTTTGTTTTAGTACAGGTTGGCTGTATTACTTTAATGATTTTCACTCTTCAAGTATTAGATACAGAATCAGAACTATCTGTTTCTTTTAGTGCTTAAAGACATATTCTGAGGAGTTTCCAGAAACCAGTAGCAGAGCCAGGGACTGATGCATGGCAGTTTTTCAGGATTTGTTAGACATAACGATGCATTTTAAATTGGAGAACTAACTATTTCTGCAAGGCCTAAAATAGAATTTTGCAAGCAAGTAATTATTATAAAAATGGATTAATTTGAAATGTGTTTCATGTTCCTACAATCACAGATGGAAGAAAACGGTCCTGTGTGAAAAGTTGTTGCATAATATTTCTTGATGATCAAAAAGAACAAAAATTAATCCCTATTTGCTATTTATACAAGCAATTAGTACAGCTGAGATGCTAATTAAGCTCATAATATTCTTCGCTTATTCCTATAAAAGGCAGAAGATGAGCTGTCCAAAAAAAATCACAGCATAAACATTCTATTTATTTTAAATTAAATACAGCAATTTTAGATATTTTCCACTGACTATTTATTTCTTCAAACCAGAAGCAGTAAAATACTAGAGTTATACATGTATATAGTATATATCCATGAAGTATAGAAAGGTAGTAGGATTTTTTTTTTTTTAATAGAGTATACTTTTCCAGTTCTTTGGTAGGGATAATTTAATTCTTCTCTGCTATTTCTCATCACTTCTTTGGTCAATAATTCCTTATCTTTAATATGAAAGTAGCTCCTAATAACAAGTTCTGTGTCTGAAATATGAGTTTTAGAATTGTTATTTCAGGGTTATTTCTACATGGATTGTAGTTTATGGATTGAAGGAAAATAATGAGTGAGCTGTATGGAAACTATTACAAAGGACTAATTTCATAAAATTAAAGGAGTAAAATTAATATCAAAGAATGGTATTCTGTTGCTTTAATAGAATGGAAATAGATCTATATTTACAACATGATATTAACGTGACAACATATTCTTTTAAAATTTACTCATTTAAGAAAGACAAACTGTTTTTGTCACAGCAGTTAAGGGGAAGTAGAAAGTCTAAAATCATGTCACTTATGCATATCATCAAATACTTTTAAAAGAAATTCAAAGAAGACATATCTGAACATTAAAGTAATCTGGGATTATTTACATGAAAGGAGTTTAACAATCAGAAAGCAATAGTTCTTTGTTATATTTCTACTTTTAAGCAGTTTAAGATGCTGTTTGGAAAGATATGAAGTCTCATGTAATTCTCAAAGACAAAGCACTAATGGCCCTTGGTATCACTGTGTTCATTTTAAGAGCAAATTAAAAGAGTGAAAGAATGGTGCAAATAATTGTTTCATATGTTCTTTGCTTGTGACTGCTGTAATCATCCAGGCTGATTTACAAATGTAGACTTGAAGGTTTCTAAGCTTCCTGCAGTGTAGAAGACTGTTACTTTGGCACTCATACTCATGCCCTTGTAATCACCACTCAAAACTGTGCCCTGGTACTTCCAATTCCCAGTCTCTTGATTGAACACCTCATTCTGTGCTAACAAGGTGTCCAAGGTATTTGAACAGGAGCTGCAGTCAGAAAATTGTTAATGGTTTCGCTCATTAAGAGTTGCTGCACTAGTTTTGGCAATTTGGTAACTGTCTAAATTGCAAGTTGATTTTTTCCTTCATTTTAAAGAATGATGCTAAAATTTGAGACCAGGAACACTAACAGCTACAAAACCCCAGAAGGGTGCTTAAATCACTCTATTTGTATTAAAGCAGAGGGTTTTCATAACAGAAAGGGTATTATTTTATTTTTGAGGTTGTATTCTGAAATTATTGAGAAATGTAAAAACAAATATTAAATGGAACCTAAAGACAGAAAATGTATAAGAAGGGAATAATAAACTGTAAAACAGCCTGAAATCTTACAGAAATTATTTAGGAACAAAAGCTAATGTTAAAATTGCAAACAAAAGAGTAAAAAAATATTGCCTTGGGCCTGGATGTACTTTTTTGGTAATTAGGATGAAATTCTTTAAAATAAAAGGATTTCTAGTTTTAGGAAACTGTAGTATATGTACCTGAAAACAGGCCCTAGGAATCTTAAATAATTTTTGCTACAGAGCAAGCAAAGAAGAAAGTAACCAAGATCAATGGACCTGATCCTGCAATCCATACTCAAATAAGAATCTTTTCCTTTTTCACTTGTCTATCTTGCACCAGTGGTGTTTATAAAGAAATGTATTCCCTGCAAAAAAGCAATTAAAAATTATTAAAATCCATTAAAAAAATGGCATGTAAGGGATTTTTCTAGTTGTATTCTCCCTGTCATCTGGGATCGCTGAGTTACTTTGTTGAGCTATGGAATATTAAAGCAGGGAGTAGGTTCTGTTTTCAGACAACCATTTACACCTGAAACAATTTCTCTGATTTTTCTGAGAGAAGAATTCTCCCCATGGGAATTTAATTTTTGGAGTGGAAAGAAAGAACTTTTCCAAAAAGAGCTGGAAAAGAATGGTTTGCAGTTTTTTTATTTTATTCACTAAAGGCTTAAGCCATCCCTAAAAACTTGATATTTACTCATTTAAAAGGGAGGTTAAAATTCAGTGCGTCACCCTCCACTGCATCTTTTGGCCAGGTTTTGTGGTTTTTCAATTACATATAACTATCTTTAAAAATGCTCTTTTCTTCTCTGTGGCTGCGGAAGATGCATGCACAAATGAAGGGAAGTTATAAAGGAAACGCTAACACTGGCCACACAGAAAGCATTATCAAAAGCACACTATAAACAAACTGAGAAGAGATCTTTTCTCTTTCCTGTAGTTTTTCTTCCATTACATTTTAAATATTTCTTGTAACTTTAGAAAGCAAACTACTTTTGGCGAAAGTGTGGGTAATATACTTGTGGGAGGTGTTTTGAGTTTGTTTTTTACTGAACAAGCATACACTTTACCAAAGATCATATAGGAAAATGTAAAAATAATTATATATATATTTAGGAAGATTTGAAATATGATTAACCTTTACAGAAATATTCTAACCAGCAGGCAATAATCATCTCATTTTGTTCAAGCAGAATCTCTCTCATGCAACTCCTTTAACCAATGCTCTTTCATAAAGTTATGCTAGCCAAATAATTTGTCTCTCAGCTGGCTGGGATATCTCTCCAAGGTACACAGACCTTTTTCATGATGGGGAAAAAAAAAAGTGCAAGCAAGAGAGCAAAATGAAAACATTATTTACAATGCTGGTATAGTTTGCTTAGAATTATGCTGTGAGTGAGCATGGTAATGTGAGCTGCTGAACAGAACACACTTTTTGAAGATTATAGAAGCGCAGCACATCTCTGTGTTTTTCATTCATTCATTCATTCATTCATTCACTCATATCTTTATTTAGATTCATGCTTTGAAAAATTTTTGGTATTTGTATTTAATCAAGAATGGCAATTATGGTGATGTCTAAAAAGCAAAGGTGCTGTTAGTACGGGCTATGTATAGTTTTTCTTTTGTGTGTCCGTTTTACTCTTTGACTGCAGTTGCTGAGGGAGCGGTTAAACAATTTTCAGAAGGAAAATCTGTTTGATACGTGATTGGTGTGTTTCTGAACTAGACAGCGAATGTTTTTTTTTCTTTTAGTAGTTATGTCATTCCTCTGGCAAAGATAAAACCTCATCTGTACAAATTGAAAACTTTTCTTTTTGAACTGGAAGTTGAATGCAGACTCTGACTTTTTCCCACAGAAAAATTACAGAAATAATGGCCCCTGGATGTGGAGGCATTCTTTTTGTTTTTCATGAATCAGGCACAAAGTTGTTTAAATTAATTCTGGTCTCATCACCCTAATAGAATATCAGTACTGATCTTTATAAAAAATATTAAAAATCAGCAGTGTGTGGATATAATAGCAAAAGCTGTTTGACCAGCTTCCCCAAACAATTTTTCCTTTATTGAAAAGCAAGTCTACTGATGACAATGCTCACTCATGATGCACATACTTCATGCATTTCACACATTATCTTTTTATATTAATTGCATGGATCAAAAGTACTAACTGTTCTATTGCTTCATGATCAATAGTGGCTAATTTATTTACTGGCTTTTGAAAACCATCATTAAAGAAAAAGTCAGGAGAAACTTTCTTCATGGAAAAGAAACTCTATAAATATTTCCATGTAATTAAAAAATATATGACAAAATATAAGTTTTACCTCCCAAACTTAGTCAACAGCTATGTGCCGCCTAAAGGGTTTTGCTCTTCTGACTGCATTCATGACGTAATTTGTACTCATGTATGTTTATATGGACTGCAAGAAAACAGATTTAATTTCTCCATGACTGTGCTGCCTGATAGAATGCAGAATCTCAGCAACCACAACTACTGCATCTGTAGTGCCAATACTTACATAAATGTGGATATTTTGCTAATAGTTCTCTTCCCCCTTCCTGACACTGACACTTCTGTACTTCTCTGATTCCTGTTCCGAATATGTGTAATGTCCTAAAATAAGGACCCTTCTTCCCCTGAGTTTTCTGGATCGGTCCCTTTGCCAAAGGAGGAGAAAGCCTGGGATTACATGAATCACTGGATCCATCCAAGATATAGCACACTTTCCAGATGCCCTTCCTACTAGTTAGTGTGCATGGACTTCCTATAAAGCCCATCTCCGCCTTGATTAGGTAGGAGGCAGACTTTGGTGGTCCTCGGTCTATCCTGCTGCGCGAAAAGGTATTAATCTAAAGTAAGGGCTGAAGCTGCACTTTAAAGACACTTGAGAACGGTGCCTTACCTTAAAAATGAACATAGCAGCTGAAAGATAGTTATTGCGCTACCCAAGCACTGCCAAAAGATATGACATTCTTTCTGACATCCACCAGTTCTACAGAAATTTGTCACTGACCGGAGCAGAAAGAGAGCTGAGGTCTTCAGAGGCTCCACTCATCTGCTCATCCTACAGCTCAGCAGCATGCTCCTCCCAGCCATCTCTGCCACTGACAAGTGTGCCGAGAAGAGAACATGTTTGCCAGGCACTGGAACAAAGAAGGAGAAGCGACAACGGGGCTGTGATGAAGGTGAGGATGAGAGGGCTTGACAATAAGAAGAAGCACCTTCTTGACAATAAGAAGAAGCACCTAGCAAAACTTTTCCATGCCTCTTTTGCAGCACAAGATAAAAAGGGCTGAGGAGAGTAGTGAGGAGGAGAATTTCAGTGGAGAGTAGTTGGTTGCAATATGCCCAAGTCTACTCCTTAATAAGGACCTATACTAAGCATTTAGGTTCATCATTATCCTCACTGTCACTACACAGGGATGTAAATTGTTAGCTCCAGTGCTCCCTTTATTCCAATATCAGGTTTCTCTGCACTTCCTGTCTTACTCATCACTTTGTATCTTATGGTGCGTACACAACACACAGCATGTACTCTGTAAAAATGGATCACACAAGATGATGTGGACTTAAATAGGTGCAGGGACTTTTTCAACCTTTGATGGGTTCTTCTTGGCTGTGTCCAAACCCTGCATTTTTCAGCTGGTGTTAATGGTGGTAATGGAATTAGTTACTGAGGAAAAAATCCTACATGAGTAAGAATGCAATTCTAAGCTATCTGTGTTTTCCATGTTGGTTGTTTATTTCAAATAGTAGTGGGTTTGGGTTTTTTTTTTCTTTATAAGATTGAAGATGTGGGCATGATATTGCAGCATAGGAGCACCTAGTCCATCATGAGTATTCATAAAAACCTTTACAACAACTTGCTGAGACAACAATTTCTTTAATTCAGACCAAAGTGACTAACAAGTTCAATGTAATATACAATGAGTTATCCACTGCCATGCCTCCGATGATGACTGTGTCTTCAAGGTCTAGGTGAGCCCTAAGCTCTTTGAGTTCATTCCTGATGCATGACATGAAAACTGCAGAGTCAGAGGTCATTAACCAAACATCAGTTGTTTGTAATGTTGCATTACAGTGCTCCACCTCTCTAGTACAGAGGACAGAATCATCACTGTTTTTACTTACTTTCACAGTTTACATTTTTTCAGAGCGTTACAATTTTTCTTCTCGATACTCTGTTGATATTTTTGTTTACTAACACAATCATTGCTAATTATACCCTGCTTCTCACCATGTCCTTGTGTGCTACCTCTCGTTAATGTATACAACCTTCAAATTCCACTACTTGCAAGTCTACCTTTGCCCAACATGTACCTAAGATTTTTAAATATGTTTTCTCGCTGTTGTGAAATAGAGTAACAGAAAACTGTGAAATATTCTGCCTCTGAAATCAGTGACAGGGCTCCCAACTATAGTTAGCAAACATCTTTTGTTGATTTCTTCTTCTGGTAATATAAATGACGTGTTTTCATCATTGGATTCTCTTTTGTGAGGATGATTTTATATGTTATAGTTGAAAGTAATAAAAAAGGAGACAATATAATTTAGGAAAAGTGTGACTATGTGGGTACAGAAAGTGTCTGGATTTTTTCAATCTTGAGAAGAAATAAACCTGGAATACATTTATTGGTGCATCCTAGATAAGCAATTTCTATTGTGATGTGTTCTCTCCGAGATTGTGCTATGGAAAATTGAGAATAATGGGCCGTGTCATGCCTTCAGTCCATGTGCAGAGCTCACACTGATGTCAATAGGAGCTCCCTTCACAAAACTGAGGCCTATATATGACCCATAGAGTCACTACTAGATCTTTCCCATACATAACTACAAAATTAATGGAGCATTGTAATCCATTTTGAGATCTAATGAAATACACCATGATTTAAATTGCAATTAAACACAGAGATGTCAATAGGCATTGATGAGTTTCCACATGAAGACAGCAACATTCCTGTTACAAACTTACAGCTTTGAGGGGCAATGGCTCATAGACTCTAAACCCAAATTTACTCAGAATGCTATTGATTAAAAATCTCAGGAGCCTTAAACATGTGAATTATATCTTTATTTGTAAGACATAATTTGTACATCCAAGACTATCCATTCTGGAAAGATCACAGAATTCCATATGGTAAAAATTAGCATTTCTTAATGGCCTTGCATTTAAAAATAAAAAGCCATAACATTGTTAACTTATGCTTTTATAGCAGGGGGAGGTTAGAAGGTTGTAGAGTTCAAGTGATTCACAAAGATTTCTATTTAAAGTTCGTATACTTGATGATGTTTAATGTGTCCATAGCTTTTTAAATTATTTAACGTGATAAACTATTCTGGGGTGGTGTTTGTATGAGAAATGTCATGAAATAATTAGGGCCTGTGTATTCCATAGCACAGAGAGACCAAGTTTCATTACAATAGTGTTTAAGCTCAACAGCAGAACTTTTGAATCCAGCAGTAATATTAATCTTCTAGTGCTCTGAAATATTTCATTCCCTGCTTCCTACCCTCATAAAAATACACACAGAGCTGTGGCTTATCTTTGAAATTAACCATTGACATAAAATATGAGGACTATTATTTTTAACTGTGTTTCAAGGAAGTGTTTCCCAGTATGCTTACTAGGCAGAACATTTCTGGTCTTTAGGCAGGAGCTCCCATTACTCTGTCCAGAAGTTGCCCTCCCTGCTTGCCCTCACCCCTGTGACCCCTGCTTGCCAGGGGCTTGTGCATCAAGCCCACACCTTCTGCCAGCACCCGGCTGCTGTGAACTGACTTTCTCATTTCTCCAAACAGTAGCTCACGCTCTTATTTTGTATACTTCTGCAAAATAATAAAGAGGTCATTATACACTGTAATGTAATTACCTCTTCCCTGGATAAGACAGGTGCTGGCCAGTATGTTGGAGACTCAAGGCCTCAGAAAATCCACAGTGTCCTGGAGATGTGCAATTGTCCAGTGAAGGAAGAGCAGAGTTTCTTAGGCCGCAGATGAATTGAATGAGGAAGCCACTCTCTGCAAACTCTGGCAGAACCCAAAATTTCACTTGCTTTTGAGACTTTTTTTTAATTATATGGACTAGGCATTATATTTGTTCTTTTTATAAATAAAGCAAGGTATGTTAGAGTGATATGACTAAAAGGTGAAGTATGGAATACATTTCTTATTACCACAAGGACCGCAACATTTATAAAAGAACCTATCAAAAAAAAAAACCCAACCCAATCACATTGAAAAGCTCAAGAGAATTTAGTATTAGTAATGTTACCATTGAAAGTTTGAGGAGTTTTGAAATTGACCAAATTACCTTTTTCTTTCTTCTATTTTTTTTAAGCCTTCTACAGTACTGGGACTATTTTAATAGTTATTTTGCAAGAAAGCTTATCTATCAGTAGGCTTGGCAGCTATTTTATGATGTTCTCACAAAGAACTGAGGCACTGGCACTAATTAAAAATTACAGAGGTCTCATTTACTCCACTGCAACACTTCCATTTACTATCCCACCTTAGCAGGGAGACAGACACTTTGCATCTGCATCACTCCTTTGTGCTGAAGTTTATCTCTAGACAACATATAAACACACTCCCTGGAAACTATTTAAGCCAGGAGTACATCTAAAACCTGTTTTTTCTTATTGTTTCCTGACTTTTGGACACTAACCAAGACCAGAAAATTCTTAAATCCTACAAATGATTTCAGCCATCTGTAAGTTATAAAAGAACTCTGTTCAACCTGTAATACCCGAGCTGATTTCTGTTCCTATCATGTATGGGCTGCTGCACTGTCGAGCCCCCTTTGGCCTGAAATAGGTTTTGGGGCTTTTTTTCTTCCTTTGTCTGCATTTTCAGCTTACACTTTCTCTATGAGAATGGTCTGAGATGACAAGAAAATGTTTCTGAGCTCATGGTCCCCTGCTTCCCATGCACTATATTTGGAAGGGTAGTGTATGAAATGTTGGCAGTGTAGTCTAGACACTGCTGTCCCAGTAAGAACTACAGGGAAAAAGAACCAGGGACTCAAATTTATTGGTTACATTCTCTTTCTTGACACTTCCTTCCTTCCTCACAAAGCCGATCTTTCATCCTACCTTTCTCCTTTGATCAAGGTGCAGTCGCCTGCATACTAGAACAAACTTTTGGTCTAGTAAACAGTAAAGCTCAACTTTGGGAGATCTCCTGATTTCTATTAAATGAAGAAACACTCCCTCTCCACAATCAGTGGGATTTTTTTCCACAGTCAAGCTTGCTAAGAACATTTTAAATTACATTTTTCTGGACCGAAACTCTCAGTTCCCAGACTCTTCTTCTCTTTAGTCCTGTGAAAATAGCGCTATACTGTATGTCAATTTGGTCTTGTTTGTGGGTTAATGTTCCCCTCCATTAGAACAGCTTTTCTCTCTCTTTCTTTTTTTTTTTTTCTTCTTCTTGTGATATTGTTCAAAGGCTTCTTGTGATGCCTTGAAAAAAGTTATTGATTGTTAGATCATTTCTCTCATTCATTCAGATGTTTTCTGGTCCCCAGATGGAAACATCACAGCTGCTGTTCTGGAATTCACTATCGACTTTTGCCTCTGGATTATCAGAGCCCCAAGCAAAAAGGCCTGAATCCAGGCACCACTTTTCCCTCTGTTGAAGCTTGAAGCTGTTATCCTTAGAGCTCAAAGGAAGTTCCAGTGCCTGTATATGACTAGAGTCTGGAGCAGTAAGGTCCTACGATTGCTTTCTTTGAGCTATTCTTCTAGTGCTCCTTTTTTCAGTTTCTGTATAATTTTTCAGCTCTTCAGTAGGAGCATCACATCTCGGAGACCAGTCTGCTTTCCTGCCTCCCTTTGCTGTTGTTATTTCTGCTCTGGTCATTTGTTATAGGTTCTAGGGTTGCAATCAGTCTGACAAATAAGTATTTTTCAAATTCAGTCTTTGCTGACCAGCAGCCATCTGCTCAGACAAAGAAGAAAGTAGGAAGGATTGCTGTGTTTTAAATGCTTTTCACCCAATCCCTCAAGGAAAGCCTCTTTTTTAAATTCAAAGGGTTGTTATGATTCAAAGAAAATGCTTATTCTACAGACTGTTTCCTTTCCATTAAAGTTTATTTATACTCCCCTCCTTGTCTTAGGGTATAATTATGAATGATCTAAGCTTGTACTGAAAATCCTAAATTAAAAAATACATCTGTTGCAAGGATTCTCTCACCAGAAACCTTGAAAATGTTATCCTGTCTGTGTATCCATATATCTGCCTGTCTCTCTAGGTTTATGGTTGTCCTTTATATGTTCCAGAAGTAAATGGGATTAGATTGCTTGCTGTGTATTTCAACTGCTGTATACATTCATGAAAGGAATAAAACTACATGGAAATCTGAATACATTTTATATTTATTTTTATTCACCTTTCAATCACATTTTCACTTGTTAAAAACTAAAGGGATTAGACTGTATTGTTCTTCCCCTTCTTGGCTTAGGAATAACCATAAGTGCAAGAAAGTATTATTTAAATGCCTAAAGTTAACGATTAAAAAGAAAAGAGAACTATAGCATGAATGATATGAACTGTAACAGTGTTGATTCAAAAGCTAGGTGTTTTTCTGAAAACAAAGTGCAATTACTTTAGCCCAACTTTTCAACATACCTCAGGAAGCATCAGTGAACCACATTTATTTTTAATGAAGGCCAACTTTGTCCCAACATTTGCTTTAAATATGAGGACCAAAGAGCATCAGAAAAGGACATTATTTCTTCAGTCCTTTGAAGCTGCCTCCTGATATGTAACTCAAGGGAGGGCAACACCACATGGACAGTGGATTCATGGCAAAATCTCCACTTGGAAGAAGATATCCAGGTAGCACTTTTCTCAGTTGGATTTCACCTGATTAATAATCTTATTTTTCATTTTTAAAACCTTACAGAGAAATGAGCCCATTAAGATGCGGTAATGTTAATTAACATTGTCATAAGCTCTTCTTTCATTTCACTTGCATGCATTTTTGAAAGGTACATTGTGAAAATGATTCTTTTACCCTGCCATTTGCTTATATATTATTTCATATTAGCACTGAAAGGTTAAATGTTATAATTTATGCTAATTTTAATTTTCCCTAGTGCCATAAGCAGTACAAATCAGGCAACAGCAATTGATTATACATCACTGACAGTATAAAACAGAACAAACATACAGTTCTGTCAATGAAAGGCCTGTGCCAGGTTAGTCATAGTTAGGTTGTTATGGTCTCCTGAGAACAGCAGTCAAACCCAAGCAATAATGATGATATGAATATTTATTTTGTGCATAGTTCTGGATCCAAGCCATTTTAATAAATAAATTTCCATGGTACTCTTGTGCCTCAAGAGGTGTGATGGAAAGGCTGTTGGCATCTTGAGGAATTTTGTGCACAAAATAGCAGATCTAAATTTGGGCTTCGGATTCCCAAAGAAGAGACTCAAGTTGTAGCAGTCGAGCAGAATTTCACCAAAGCATGTGCTTGTGCAAGAATATGTGTCTCAAGAACTTTTCTGTTTCGAAGTGTCCCCCAGCTTGGGTATAAGCCACTGCGGGCACCTTGCTAGAAAGATACTGTAAAAGGGCTGAGTTGCAGTCTTGCTGATACATCTAAGAAGACAGTCAAAGCCACGCTGCTTATGGCAGAAAGAAATGGAACATTGCCAATGGTATTAGGAAATTATTGTCTGAGTGGGAGTCAAGTGGGTAACACAATAAGACAAAGAAAATTGCACACTTACTTACACAAAAGATGGGAAGAAGATTCTTGCAATGAGGACAAAAACTGAAAATCAAATGCTCCAATAAAACTTTTTCAAAAACACTTGATAAATTTCAATGTACAAATACTGTTGACTTTTAGTTGGAAGCCAGTTTGGGTGGTTTCAACACTTAAACTACAATAGCCATTTTTGCTGATTTTTATGTGTCCAAAACTTCAATGTTAGTGCGATAAAGCTTTAAATAGAAAAAGGAATTTAGCTTGTCCACACATTAGTTTGCATTACAGTATGATTTTGATAGAGACATATTAGTGAATAAATCCAATGTAGTAGCAGAAGACTAGAATACTCATTTTCAAATACAGTGCTTTAATTTAAAGAAGACACCATTATTTTTTTTTCATGTAGCTATTGCTTCTTGACTTAGAATTAGTGAAACACAGACTGGTTACTTTAACCCAGATGGTTTCTTCCCCACCCATAAAGATTGGTTACTTTAGCACAGATGTCTCTTTTTCTTCCATAAGGCATATTACTAGGAAAACAAAGATTCACATTTAAGCAATAAATAATAACTACCACCCCTATTGACTTAGATATGTCCAAATCCAAAACCACAGCTAAAAGTTACTTTAAAGAGCGGTGGACCACAACTTATAGTTCTTTCATTTTGCTTTCTTTTTAAAAGATTTGACTTTGTTGACATTTTTTACTCTGTTTCAATTGATCTTTATTGGAAAAGAATAAGGATGGAGCAGACTGACAATTTTATTTGACAGATGATTAATATCTTTGCTTAGATCTGGCCTGAAGTGTAACCACAGAGTATTTGATAAGGAAGAGATAAAATATGGTTTGCAGGCATTTGAGAGTTTAAGGGACATAAAATGGCTCAATGGCAATCTTAAAAATGCAAGGTAGAGAGCCACAAGGCCGTGTTAGCACTTTACCAGTGCCCTTTCATCCCAAGGTTATTCTGACTTCTCTGCTTGTCCTTGGCTCATGGTGGATGAGTGTCCCTTGGTACATGTGCAGAAAGGTCTTTTTCTGAACAGGTACCCCCTTTTGTGCATAGGGTAGTGGCTCAGTCTCATTTCACAAAGTCTCCAAACTAGCCTTGGAGCACCAAGTCTGAGGTCTGACATCATCACAGGGCTTTTGCGACTTGCTTAGGATCCTTTGGGCTAGCCTGCTTTCCTTTGCCATAAGGAAGCTGTTCTCCCATTTCCTGTCTAGCGTGATGCCGTAATGGATTCCTTGCAACAGAAGCTCCCCACGCTTCCAGTTCTTCGCTTTTTCCAGAAGGAGGGTGATCTGGTTCATGCTAAGCTTGGGTGCAATTGAAAACAAAATTCTTCTATTATAACAATTTTTCTCAGTCTTCTCAGCCCTGTCCAAATTTTACCACTGCAGGGAAAAGTTAGCCATAAGAATTTATATTATGTTTATTTAATTACTAATTTCAGTAAAAGAAAAATTAATTCTGTTACTTGTGGTGATGCTTCATGCCAGCAATAACATTGAGCATATATGGCTTAACACAATAGCGCATTTTTAAAGGACGTTTTCCTAAAATTTAATCTTAGATTTGGGACTAAGGAGCATTTAACTTACCTTCAGGAGGATATTTTGAATAAAAATAAAAAGAAACTGCCTTACTAGAGTATTAGCCATGCCTGACTGATATTAACCATATGAAAAAATGTATGGGACACATAAACTTCACATAAGAACTACAGTTAAGCCCACTCATATTTTTGTTCCAAAATGGATGTCCAAACTTTAAAAGTCTGTATGTTATTCTTCTTAAAATCCAAATGTATTTTTGAGACTGAGTTCCTACTGTTTGCGATAATGAACACCTCATGGATGGCAGGGAAAAAAAGAAATCAACTTTCCTTAATGCTACTGTTGGCCAAAGGGAAAGTGAAAAATAGTTTTATAACAAGATATCCTCTATACTAGAACTGCACTTTTTTCCGCCATCCCTGGGTGCAGAAAGAAATGTTTCAGGGCATCATCCTTGCTTTCACCCACTGTTTTCTTCCCCTATACCTTGGATGTTTGCCCTAGGGCAAATCCCATGCCACCCAGGGTGGCATAAGGCTGAGGAAGCCACTACAAATAGCTGTTTTCTCCCTGAGCACCAGAGAGCAAGGGCTGACCAAAGTTAATGGCACGACTCCTCTCAACTCCACTGAGTGTTGGATGCTGCCCAAGCAATTGATCTAGGACATACTGCCTGGTAGAGCCCGTTGAAACTGGGGACAACACACATAATCGGTCTCATATTGGTCTGACAGCCCCTCACAGCACAGTGTACTGGCACCCCAGGATATGCTCTGTCTTGTTAGTTGTCCTGTATTGTCTTCTGCAAATATAGTGAGTAATACAAAAAACATTTACTAATGAGGCTTAGAATTTTCCTTCAAATGGTCTTCTTGCATATTTACATGCTTGTGGTTTGCTGCCATTATATGCACCATTTTTTGGCCTACCTCATTCATTCATGCTCTCTGGTAAACACACTCCTTTGAGAGTGCTGCAGATAATTTTGTTCCCTCTGTTTTTGCAGGATGCTTTGCTAGTTGTGTGCCAGTTGTCTTAGAAATGCTGGTTTAATTGGCTGAGTAGTCAGAGGGGTTTTTAGAGCTGCGGGCTCTAAAACTGGCACGTGCATTTTGTGTGCGTCTGAGGGTGAACGTGATGCCCAAAGACAGACTGTTTTAAACCTCGGTGATTGGCGCGATACTCCCCCGAAAGTCAGAGGTTACATTTCAAGGACCCGCTTCGCTCCTTGGGTTGCCGACCCCTGGTGATAGGAAGTCTGCTTGGAGCAAGGTCACAGCAGCATGAACCACCTGCCCATCGCCTGGTGCCAGGGGCCGGGAGCCAGGCAAGCATGTGCCAAAACTGCGAGATGCAGGAGGAGAGCAGGACGGGAGAGGCCCAGGCAGAGGATGCTGCAGCCCTGCCCCTGTACAGCCTCCACTGACTGTGATCCCAGGGGGTCAGGACGAGGTTTGCAGAACCGCCTTTCATCTTTGCTGGACTTGCTGCAAGAGGCTCAAGGGCTGCAGCTTCCTGCATGAGTGAATTCACTCTCTTTAGGGGCCTGGCTGCAGCGAGGTATATGGCATATCATAAGCACAGGCTTAAGTTCTTGAGGATTAAGCAAAAAAAAGATAAGATTCACAAATGGCCTCAGAGGAGCTAACAGCCATCTGAACCTGATATTGATGGCACAACTGGCTAGGGGGTGCTGAAGAAGAAGGAGGGTGACTTCCATCCTGTCCAAAGGTGACCATCAGACAACCCAAGGGTAACACATCCTCTTGCTCAGTATTTTGGGGACAAAGCTGTAACCTAGCACTGGAGCTGTTTCTGCAGAGTTCCCAGTTGCTCCTTCTGTCTAGGAAGGGAAAGGACTTTACACTCTATGGCAAATGATACAAATGGAGTGCAAATATTTGAAGAATCAGCTTCAGCTGTCACAAATCTAGGTTAGCTTAGAAATAGCTACAGGTCAAGCATTTCTCTTATCACTATACCTCATTTTTGTTGATATGTAGTTGCTAACCTTAATTATTTGATCTGAAATGTGAATGGACATTTAGAATGACAGAACTATGTAAATATTATACAAAGACACGTTCCAGAATAAATTACCAGAGGAGTTAGTCTTTAGAAATACTAGTTGTAATATATTGCCATCCAGCTCATGAGACTGCTGCAAGAAGCATGCATGTCTTTATTTAAGAATAAGTTTCTTCAAAGAACTTTAACTTTCATTTAAGATCAGAAAACCTGTATATCTATGAGAATTTATGTGTAAAATGTATTTTACTCTTTGAAGCAGAAAGCTTTTAAGAGACTTAATTAATTCTGGTTTTAACATGGATGATGATATTCGTACTTTAGTTTCATGTGCTCCAGGTGACATACTGACTTTATTTAGGAGCCTCTCTGCTTATGTGAGTCAAGTTTCTATAGATGTGCTGATATAACTCTGCTGAGATACCACACACAGATTGCCTTTTTTATGACTTTGAATATTTATTTGAAGTTTTCATTTCAAGATATTTTGGTGGAGGTGTTTGTTTTTTTTTTTTTGTTTCCTGATGTAAAAGGGTTTGCTTCCCCCATCTGGCCATGTATCCATTGTGTCAATTTCTACAACTCTGTTGCTCCAAAAAGGAACATAGACTCATGTGGTTGAAGTAATCTGCCTCTCAGCCGTTTACCGAAATAGCTTCAGTCATCCAAATACAAACCTACTCCATGCTATTTTGTGTTCCATCATCAAAACAGATTTTGCTGCCTGTTCTTTCCTAAAGCCATTCACAGTTTATACTTGTAATTCTCTTCCCTGCATTATTCCGTTTGGTTCCTTTCTACCAATGGTCTTTTCCGTGACCCCATGGATCTCTTGCCTTCCGCAGGCTGAAGTATTTCCCACAGCTCTTCCTAAGTGGCCAGTGAAAACCATGAGCACCAACCCTGCCCTCAACACCTTATTGTATTTGTAGCCATAGTATCTAAATGACCTTTAAACAAAGATTTTCAGAACTATAAAAGCATTTAGGAGGAAAGCAGCAAAACAAATACGTTTAGAGTTGATATCTCCAAAAGAAATATCTGTTTGTTTCTTGAGTGACCAAAGGCTAATTCTTACACATGTTCAGAGCATGCTTCAGACTAATGTCCAAAGCTGCTAGAATGAACTTTCAGTTTAGTGCCCTTAATAATGGATCCCAGTTTATTGCTAGTACTAATATAGCACCTTTGGTTTTATTAGAAAGGAAACAGAACTTTTCTTTTCTTTCAGTACATGTTGCAGCATTGCGCTTTAGGCTGCCCATATCTTCAAATTTTAGAAGCTTCAATAAATAGCTGTTATTTGGAGAAGACTTTTCTCACAGGGAGTTCACTAGCGGGACTTCACTCATTTGGAGCAGACTTCCAATTAGTAGGAAATTAATAAGTTTAGAAAAGAATCAGAAAAATAGACATACTGGAGTGTGCAAGAGCATTAAATACAAATAATAGGAGGCAGCACTGGTCAAAACGATGCTGGAGCATAGCAATAGGCCACTTGGGTTATGCCTGTTCCTGTGGGTTTGGGAACATGGCTAGGCTGTACCCGGCCCCTTGCAGAGGAGAGAAGGAGCTAATCACTGCCCTCTTGCTTGGGAGAAAAGAATAAGAATGGCTAGCAGGGAGCTGCCAACTCTCCAGCTAGATCCCCAGTTTGGGGTCCCGGATAAGCCATGGAGCACAGCTGTAGTCCCCAAGACCTAGCAAATGGCTGCACATGGGTACAATTTCTCTTGCCTTACTGGATGCATATGAGAAACCTGGTCCCAGGGGTCGATCTGAATTAATGAGGGTTGGGAGACTGAGAGACTGTTTAGAATACTTAAAAGAGATACTACAATTCAGGTTTTGCTTCTTGGAGTGAGTGTGTGGCCACCTAGAAGAGAAATGTTTGTATGTGTTGTGAGTGTAAACGACATTGCACAGAAAAACAGTTGCGCTCCTTACACACTGCCCCTCTGTATGCTTCAGCAATTTTTCACTCATCTAGACAGCAATGCAATTTTGAACTTTCTCAGGGTAGCAATAACATCCACTCTTCACTTTTTGTCATATGTTCAAAGCCTTCTTGATAAGCACACACATGACACATCACAGAGTATGTATTACTATTCTGCATCCTTCCTCTTCCCCATGATACCCCTCCTTGGAGAGGGGAGACAAGTTCAGTACACTAACCACACAGGGAATACAAACACCCATTTAATGGATGTCACACAAAGCCACAGTATAGGTGAAAGCATTCCACACTTCCTGTGAGTAGAGAGAACATGAATGGGAAACTTCCTCAAGGGTCAGTTTACTGGAGTGTGAGCAGAAGCTCTAAACAAGATCTCTCATGTCCACAGGCAATGCTCCAGCATGCAGATGAAGTGAGATCTGACGTTCTTAATGGAACAGTTAACGATTTGTTGATTAAATACCACATTTGAATTTATTTATAAAACAGAAGGCATATTTTATAATATTTTTCTAACCTCTCCTTCTGGAAATAAATTTAGCTTATATTCACTGAAGTTATCTTTCTGTGATGATACAAAGAGAGGCAAAGAATATTGATTTTGGTGGGCTGTTGAGATATAACCATCTGCTTGCCAAGCATGAATACTTTCAATTAATTTCCAGTAGAACCTAAAAAAGCCATCAAAACAGTCCCTCTTGGCTGTTACAGGAAGCTTTTATTGGACATATTTTAAAAGAACACAATTGCAAGGTGTTTTCCACTTGCTTTCCAAACACTTGGCCATCCAAAAAATGAGCATAATTTTGAATGGCTTCCTTGCACCATCTACAGGATTTGGTAGGACATTTTGAAGGTCATGATTTTGAAAACAGAAATAAGTCCTTACCTCAGAAGCAATGCCAACATAGGCAGCAAGCAGAGAAGAAAGGTCACTGACCTACTTGGGAAGTTAGGTGCAGTGCAAAGGAAATTTGTGTATATGAAACAGTAAAGAGTCACAAGTACCCATCTCTCCCATATCTCACAGCAAGATGGCTGTGCCTGATTCTATTCTATGCCCTGGAAACAGGGGAGCTACTACAGGAAGACAACAAAGATAGCAGAAACTACTCCAGCCTACCTTAGAAATGAAAATGAACTGCACTGCTGCCAGGCTCCTCCTGTAACTGAAATCACTGTAAATAATTTGGCACTGAGATTTGGAAGTAAAAATTTGGACCATCATAAAGAGATTTTTTGCACTTCCATTTTACAAATGCT
Source organism: Coracopsis vasa (assembly GCA_026283785.1). Lineage (NCBI taxonomy): Eukaryota > Metazoa > Chordata > Aves > Psittaciformes > Psittacidae > Coracopsis > Coracopsis vasa. The sequence continues at coordinate 15,806 of JANHGB010036160.1, read as the reverse complement.
CCATATTGGTTTTCCTATTTTTTTTCAAAAGTGATTTTATTTTTTTTTTCCCCAGCAAGTGCTGTCATCTTGCGTTTTATATCATTCTCCTACAGTGAGGGAGGTACATCTTTTCAGTGTATAGCTGAGCAAAATGGCCTGTGGAAGATGTAGGGTAATAAAAAGCTCTACAGCATACACTGCCTCACCAGGGAAAGGAAGCTTGTCACTTTATTTAATAAAAGACATGGAAATACCATGGGATTTTTTTCCCCCTCCAATTGGGCCCCAAATGTTCTCATGCTATACTTGTAATGTGCATTACTAGCTGATTAGAAGTGACATCAATTAGTCACATGTCTGTGTTTCTGATGGAAATAAAAATGAGCTTCTGTACACAAAAATCTCAAATTCATCTCTACATTGCCTAGGGATTTTTTCTCCTGCAATATCAGTTATCGGTTTAATACAATATTGTTGGCTTAACAATGATATATTTCAGGCTGAAGGCAGAAATGCATTTTGCATTAATAAATTGTTTTGAGATGGGCTTAAAGAATATTTCATTATATAAAAGAGGCAGCTATAAAACCTATTTGGTGGTCTTTCAATCACTGCTACCTGTGGCCTATTTATGTGGATGGCATTCATCAGTGTGGCAGGAAATATTAAACAAGCGCTAGACAGTTATTAGTTCTCCTCAAGCAGAAGTCCTCATACCTTCTATTCCTATGCCATGGGAAAAATTCACTTGGTATTTTCTTTCTTGCAACTGTTCTGCTGTTCATAATTTGATGGAAAATTGATTAATCACACATTTAACTCAATGCAAGATCTTCTGCACTGTAATAAATTATGGCCATTAATCAATAAGTACAAAGTAATTCCAGGAGTCTGGAGACATGCTGATTTCTAATAGAAAAACTTGTGCTTAGGCCTTCTTGCCAGTGACCACTTCATCTGAGGTATTTTGCACCTGCCTCAATCCAATTAGACGACATAATTAATGAATCTCAATGCAGTTGATAATTTGTTATACAAAGGAAAGAATGTTTTGGCACATCTATTAAGTCCTGATATACAAATCTTTGAGAAGGGGGGAATATTAGGAACCCAAGAGGGGAACCTACAACCTCTGTTACGACAGAGGAAATGTCTGTTTATTCCAGGGCACTGAGTATGCAAATACCACTGAACTTTAAAATCTGCACGTTTCCTTCTCCTGTGTATGAAGTGAAACTAGCTGTGTACAGAAGTCTTCCACGCCATCTTGCCATCTTCTTTTATGACAAATTAAATGGTATGATTAGAGTAAGTATTCAGGAAGTGCTGTTTCCCAGGCAATCTAACCAATGTGTCCTGGGTCGAGTATCAGTTACAGTTTTACATATCGCAATCCATTTGCACCTGTTATATACAGCTAACATATAGGCACTCAATAGATTTTGGTGAGAGAGTGTGAAGATAAAAAGAACTAGTCTGCTGCTAATTCTGTCACTAGGAGACGCCATGAGCAGCTTTTATTTAGAGACTTTGAAAAACAATTAGCTGAGGATTATAGGACTAAAAGGCCTTTACTAGCTGTACCTGGAAAATACTTTGCCCATTTAATGCCTTCTAAGCTGTCATTGTGCTTGAACTTCAGTCCCAGTGATTAATGAAAAGCTGCAGGGCACAGCTAGAAGCTAAAGTCTCAATTATGAAAAAGCAGTAACTAGTTTAATGTGCTGATGCTTTTATACTTAAACTGACAGCTGTGAAAAATGGCAATATTTCCAATCATGCTTTAATAATTTATCATTAATTTATTGGCATGTCCAACACACTTTACTCCTACTGTTCTTTTTCTCCTTTTGGGCTCATGGCATTTCAACACCGAAGAGCAAAATCTGTTGCAAATCTCTAAGGACGAACCTCCTTATGGTAGTGCCTGAGTGATTACTGTTTGCAGGCAGTCAGTATTATCAAGTAGTCCAGTTTATCGATGTAGATACAGTATGAACATTTTTGTGGCCTATGATATGTGAACATGTATCATTAGCTGCTGCTAAATCACTCTAACTCTGTCAACTTCAATGGAGTCAGACCAATCGAGAACTTAGATGGCTTTGTGCGACTGGGGGCAGTTAGCTTCATGCAGGCAGTTTTCGTTCGTCGGCCCAGCAAGCTGCCTGGATGGAGAACAGGAGCTGTCTAAGTGCTCTAAATCAAAAATTAAATTTGGAAAGTGTCCCTTTTGAAGAATGCCGGCAGAGTCTCACCTGCTACGAAGTCTGTGGAAACGTTGTTCTGTTTAATACTGAACAATTGAATCGGTGCAGCGAAGTCAATTTAAAACAGCTGAAGATCTACAATCCACTTATTTTTGGAATATTTTAAATTTTTTCTTTGTTGTTTTGGGCTGTCTGCTTACTCAGTGTCTCTTGATCTGGTGTGGGAACAAAGAGAGAGGAGCAAAGACAAAATAATAAAACCTTGTTTCAGTACAATTTCCATGCTGAATTTAGTTTGTCATGGTTCAAGGCTCTTCCCAGGTCTGCTATGGACTGGACAAATATAAAGATGAACAATTATGAATTTCAGGTTCTTACTGCTTTTTTTTTTCTTTTTTTTTGATAGTAAAAGTTAACCCATGTTTATTTTTCATCTGATACTCCTGTCATTTACAAAACCTTAATCATCCAAGCCGGAGTGACTCCGAGCATATTTTTTTGACACCAAACCTCAGTCTTATTTGTGCCTTTGCATACATTTCTATTTGTGTAATGCCTGACACTGCTAAGATCTTGGTGGCACTCAGTTGCTGTTATTTTTTATTAGACCTAATGATTCCAGAGCTTTTTTTTAAACCTCATGTAGCCCTAAATGGTAGCTGAGTTCTTCCTGACAGGCTGGCTGTGCTGATGTTTGCCAATGACTGGATGGAAAACCAGCCTGACCAAATAGTGGGGAAGGTTATTCTGAACTGTTTGATGTAAACTATTAGAAAAATGTTATCTGGCTGTCATTCATGACCTGACTGACTTCATGAGAAGGCAGGACAGAAGAAACATGGCTATGAGAGTATATTAATACCAATTGATGTGACATTTATAATGGTCTAACAAGTATAACATACTATATTGCCAGACTGTTCACAAAGAGCTTCAGCATGTCCAATTTGAATTGACGATTGATGTGATGGAAAGGATCTGTGAAATGGTTTGTTCCATAGGTTAAAAATTTGTTATTTTCCATTAATTAAAAAAAAAGAAAAAGAAAGAAGAAGAAGAGAAGATATTTTTGCCTATGCTTGTATTTGTATTTGGAAATTTTTGTTTGAAGTTTTGATCATTTTGATCATTCTTTTCCATGCAGACAGAGTTTATACTAATTAGTTAACAGTTCAATTACTATCAAAGGGAGCTTTGAATGAAAAGGAACCAAGTTCCCAGCCCTGCCCTAACTACATGTTTCAGGACCAAGTGTGGCACTTCATTAGGAACCCTGGAAATGGGCTAAGGAAAGTGAGTCATTAGTAATACTTATGTCTACTACTGTTCCTTAAAGGAATTGAATATCTCTTTTGGGATTTACTACCTGGAAAAGAAGGCTTATCCTAATCCATATTATCTGTCATACTGTAGGTCTAATGCTGTCTTTTAGCAACATGTGAGAGAGTGGAGAAATACAACACAACATACGTGAGTGGCTGAGATGCAAAAGGTGTATCTACATTTGTGAGGTTCATTGCTGGATGCACGGCTAGCCACCAGCAATCACTCTATTGTCACTCGGCTACTCTCTATTTTTCAGGCTCCTAGTCTGAGGCCTGATTACAGCAATTTAGAGGATGTACAAAAACCAATTCCAGCAACTAATTGAAGGAACTCTACTAATTACAAAAGGCTATGGAACAAATAACAATTGGCAACAAGATTGGGGTCATTTTCTGAATTGGAGACTGTAAAGTGACTTGTAACTTAAATAAATTTATCATTATATTTTGTGGATTGGATCCAGACTTTGAAAAACATTATTTATGTTGACTTTATTGCACATTTATAGGTATTTGATATTTTCCTTCGTACCCCAAGCCCTGGAGCTATGTGATGATTTAAAAATTTTGGTTATCATAAATGAAAATAAAAATTAAATTTCACTGCTTCTTGACTGAGGAGAAAAGCTTTAAAGTATGTATCTCAAAAGCCCAATTTAAGAAGGTAAATTAAAAAGGGCCAAATTTTATTTTTGTTTTAAAAATTCCCTTTTTCAAAAGCCTTAATATCTATTGGGACTGACTGACTTTTTAATGTTCAAAGTTAGCAATACTGTGGCACAGATATAAATATAGTTGCTAATATAGATTACTTTATTGTTATTTGTGTAACTAAATGCAAAGATTATAAGACTTAGCTCTTAAATCTAGTCCTTCTATAGCACTTCTTGTTTGACATATAGTCCCTATAGATTGATGTAAGATTTTGCTGAGACAACCATTTCAATCAGACATATTTTTAAGGTAAGACAGTCAGTGCTTCTTGAAATTAATTTTTAAATAGAGGTCTGTGTAACTGGGTAAACACTGATTATCTAGTCATTATCTGGACACCTCAGACCTTCCCTAACACACCTCCCTGAGAGCAAGGATGGACAGTATATATATACTGGAGGACTATATCTCGGGATCCTATCTGTGGGATGGATGGCTGTAATGCAGCTTTGTTCCATGGTATATCCAGTCTAGATAAAACTGTACCATTTCTGTTAGAGTAACTTTCTGTGTGTGCTAGCAGATGTGCATGATTAAAAGAATGCATGTGTGCATTTTTACAGGAATACTCTATCTTATATATGATTTTCCATGTATTTGCATTAGTCTTCAAGTAGTAAAATAAAAAAAGTTAATTTCATGTTTGTCATCTTAAATACCCTTTTAAATAAGCTTAAACCTCTTACACTTATACCTGTGCTTTACCTCTTCCCAAACGGCTCCATGCTTCCTAAAAATAGTTCTTTCCAGTATGAGAGTACCTCCTCCTCTGCTGCTGAATTGGATAAGAATATTGTCCATTCTGCAACAGAGGGATTTGTCTCACTTTCCCACTCTCTTAGTGAGGTATTTTTAGCAGTTATTAACATTAGCTTAATCCAAATATTATTTACAGCAGAAGCACCAGATAACTTAGTAATGTCATTTAATACATGTAAGTCTAGAAAATGCTGAAGTTTCAGTCCTATTGCCACTTTGATAAGGTCAAGTATTTTCCTATCAAAATTCTGTGGCTCTGGAATTCAATGCCAGATGATGAGTGCCTCAGGTGCAGAAGGAAATGTATTTAATTGGTGTCATCCTTCACAAAGTACATATGACAAAAAGTCGTCAAGGCTTCTCAGCACCCTCGTTGTTGGAGACTTCTTTAGCACCTAGTTTAACCATGATTGTCTATGTTTAACTATGTTTAACATGTTTAACTAAGGTTGTCCACCATAGCCAGCATTGTTTCTGAGGGCATTGCTGTCTGACTGCAGTGTTTTCATGAAGAAACATTCGTGCTACTGAAAGCATTGTCTTGATGGATGTTTTAGATTAGCCTAAATTGTATTATATTATAAAAAGTATACCAGTTTCTCTGTGACTTCTGTAGGTTACAAAGAACCTTACAACAGAGATAATGTACTCTGCAACTTGTGCCAAATACTGCCATTTTTCCTAGTGACCTACTTTCACTGAAAGTCAAAGCCACTTCGACACTTTCTCAGACTGTTACCATTGCAGTGGTATTAGAGGTACACACCTGCAGTTCTGCTAGAGAAAGCATTCTTTGGGCTAGAATCCTAGAGAAAACATAACAGAGCAGGGATCTTCTGATCAGTTTCAACAGATCAAGCACTACGTGAGACGTGAGAAATTCAGAACCTACAAGTAATAGAAAGCAGTGGATGTGTGTCACCTCTGTAGTGAGTAACGGGGGCTGCAGGTGGGAGTCACGCATCATGTCGAAAAGCTCCCGCCCACTTGAGTCATGATACAGGTTGGCCTCATCTGACAGGCAGCTTGGTTTTCAACACCACTTACAAAGTGGCAAGCCAAAATATCACTTACAAGGAAAACCAGGCCTACCATTTTTCTCCAGCTGTGCTGTTTCTCATTCACTACACTATTTGCCCAAACTCTGCCTCTAAAGATCAGGTAGAAGTTGAGCTTTCCTGCCCAACTGGAAAGCAACGTCTAACTCTTCCTAACCCAAAGGGACATTGGTTGCTTTGGGCTGTGGTGGTAAGAATAACTGGGTACTTCATCTTTTCTTTCCCCCTTGCTCTTCCTTCAAAAGTGGGTCCAGCCTGGAATAGTTCACTTAATACCACATTTCATATAATAATTGTTCAGAGAATTTTTCCTTTACATTTTGTGCAAGCTGAAGTCATGTTTGGCTACACTGTGACACTGAAGCCCATCCTGGATGAATAGAAGTGGTTGTGTCCCTGACCCAGCTTGCAGTGTTACATTCTGGATCTACAAGGAAAGGTCTAGAATGGCTTGTATTGCTAGGAAACACATTTACTACATGATAGGACAAGGAGGGTTTTGGTTTTTTTTTTCCTAATAAAAAGACAACATCAAATGTGTACAATGTCAGGTGAGTCACTGGTAGACCCTGCAATGGGGTGGGGGTGTGCACTTTTAATTGAAACAGCAGTGGTGAAAAGTGAGAAATTGTCTTCAATACAGACTACCTCCACACTCAGATGTCTAGACATAATATGTGTTCTGATGGATGTATTGAAGGCACAGTCCCAGTACCAGAGTAGTGTGATGGGAAGGATCAGTTTAAAACGTCTAGGGCAGGAGCAGATCATTTGATAGACTCACTTTAGGTGTATAACAACTTGGAAAGTTATCTCTAAGTTTCGATAATCACTTTGCCTTCTGAGACTGCCAATCTGTTTCTTAGCTCTTCTTTTTAGTGTGAAAAAGTCTCCCATTTCTATTCTCTGCCCTACATACTTGGGTCAGGAAGTGAACATCCTATTTTTACAGCTTTGAAGCCAAATGGCTATATGAGCAGCTGATTTCTTCACAGAATCCTTCTTAGATGTGGTTTTCTTTTTTTTTTTTTTTTACAAGAGGAGCCCTCACTATTTCCCCAGTCTCTACCTTAAAAGAAATAGGGCAATATAACCATAAGAAGATTCACAGTTTTAACTGCTGAAGGGCACGGTAGTCAATGGCAGGAACAGCTAATGCTATTTGAACTGTGGCCCAATTAGAAAAAATGGTTTGTTAAAATAATTTTTTAATAGCAAATAACAGAATCAAAAGAGATATTAAAGAAACCTCTGAATTCTCCACTAACTGTGAATGCAGCATTTTTTGTTTGAGAGTTAAATTTTTGTTTGACAGTTGAATAAGAATGTATTTGTTTTGAACCATCTTGCTTCAAGAACTCATGGAATGCACATTTGAATATATCTTATTGCAACTTCAGCATCAATTTTGACTTTGGAAGAGTACTAGAGAAATGAGATTACAGGCACTAACTCCTGTCTGCGACAAAGGGAGCCAACTCTGAATGCCCATTTTGCTCTTAGGGGACCTTATTAACACAGATTTCTCAAGTAAAATGAGTTATTTATTCAGCTTCAAGATACCTTTTTGTAAAACATTAAACCAGAAGATTTTTTCCAAGCAACTATTTTGGGGAAAGAATTGCGAGGAGTCATTTTGGGAAGCAAATTAGGGCAGAGAGTTTTTAATACAATTTAATGTATGCAAGCACAACATATGACAGTAACATTGCATTGCTGTGTAAAACAAGTCATCCAGATTTATATATTGAAGTCTCTGTTAGTAGTTAATCTGCTGCTGGCCACCTGCAGAGGAGGAATGGAAAAGCTTCCTTTTGATCTCTTTTGTGAAATGACCTTTAAGGGTGAAAAAAATATAAAAGAAAATAAATGTGAATGAGCCTTAAAAGGTTTGGTACAAATATTCTGTTGGGAACTGTTTGGTCCTTTAAAAAGATGTCCATATAGGACATAAAATATATGAAAGCTTGTAATATCTTTGCTTTAGGTCAAGAAGACTCATCACCCGTTAATGTAACTCAGCTAACTTCTTACAGGTCACTGAGACATGGTGTTAATCTGGTAGATTACTTTGCAAGTACTCTGTGTCTGAGCTGAGAAGGACAGCTTTGAATATGGAAATGAAGGGTCAGTGGGAAGAACAGCGATTTAAAGTTTGCTATGAAATGTATCTCTTCTTGACAAGGGTTATCGTTCTGTTGCAGTATTTCTGTGCCTCCTATGTAGGATACTCATTTCTGTGCCTGAACTTCAGGGCTTTGTCTTGTACCTGACAGTTGGTTTGGGTCTATGTCACTGGTAGGAGTACAGCCCTAACTGTAGTGGTCTTTTTAGTGGAAGGGGACAAAGAAAAGCTCCTTCAATCTTGCCCAAACCAGTAAACATTAAAGATTCTCCCATGCATGTAAATAAACCCAAGCATTTGCACATTGCATTATCTTTATGTGTAAATTAAGGTAAACATCTGAAAATCATGCTCTGAACATCTGAGTGGGTAGAGATAATTCTATCTATTATACCTATCCATTTTCCTATGATGCTGAATGTCTCAAACTGTCTGTAAAAGCCCAGATTCTCCTCTGACCCTTGCACATACCCAGACACCAGGAAGACATATGTCTTAATGGATAATGGCTCCATTGTGTGAATACTGTCAGTATCATATCAACGTGACATAAATATAGCAAATTAGCCGTATGTTACTTACATCAGACCTGCTTCAGCAATTTGTATGGAATGGAAAAGGTACAAGTGAAAGCTCTCTGAAGCAGCATGAGTCTTTTCTTTTTTTAAACAGTACTCCTGTGAGAAACTGCACCAAGTTTTAGATTTGGTACTAATTCAAGGATAATTTTTTTCCCTAAGGTAGGAATGAACTAAGGTTCAGAATTGAGCACTTGAAAATTGGTATTGTGGCAAAATTTTCCTTAAGGAATGCTATTGCTAGCCTTGACCAAGCACATGAAAATGAGATATTTCTTGTGCATATCACTTTGTGCTTGTGTCCCTGTCACTGTTACTTCTGCTTCGAGGTTCATAAAATGGCTTATTTCATGACTAAATGTACAGATCAGCTAAGAGAATTCTTTGTAAATATGTTTAGCTTCAGAGAGTCAAATTTATTAAGTTCATTTTACTGTGTCTTCACACATTTCAAAAAATAGATGTATTTAGTCTCCTGAATCAGAAGATTTTAATTGTAACTGTTTTTCTCTTCCAGACTTGCAAGATGGCACAGACATTACTAAAGGATAATACTGCCTCTGTCAATCAAGAAGTATTGCAAAATGATATTCTGAGAAGTGTTAGAAAAAAATGACATATCAAACATTTTTTTCCCCTGCATTTTCCAGTTCTGCATAAAGAAGTTTTATCAATATCAAAACATATGAATAATCAGAAGATATCCAATAACTTATAAAACTAAAGGTGCTTTGGTATTTGTGCATTTTTACTAGAGCGTGGAGGTGACAAGTGTTATGATAGAAGTTCATAAACTTTTTGGAACTTAACGCCCTCCCCTAAAGTGCAATTCCTGCAAACAAGGAATGTGCCAATATCTGGTTGTGTGTAATCAAAAATGACACAATACTGGAAATTAAATGTAGGCAATATTTTTTCAGAAAACATCAAATAATGAATACGTATGCTCTGTTTTTTTGCAAACACTTGAATTTTCATTTCATAAGCCTGTGCTTGCTCTCTCCCTCCCCCCTTTTCCTGGGAACATCTTTAAACAATGGTTTTCAACAAGTCTCTTTTTTTTTCAATTTTTCAGCTGTACCGTATCAAATTGCACCAGTCTGATCACATGTGGGTTTTTTTATAAGAAGTCAACACCGAATGCATGAACAAATTACTAGGGTGCACGTTTAAAATCTAAGGGATAGGAATAAAACATTGCAATAAAAATTTCTCAAATAGTGATCCACAGACTTATAATAATTCCTCTAAAATAGTAGATAGACTTCAGTTTTCAGAGCAGTTCTGTTGTGATGATGTAATTTGTGTGAATTTTGCCAGAGGAGAACTTAGAAAAAATATGTTGTAGATTAGTCCAGTGACTTTTTCAATATGTAAGGTTACCCATAGACGTATTTCTGGGAAAGGGCATAACTTCACAGAGCCATTCTTCCCTTCCAAAATACTAGAGATGTTATACAAACATTATACTAACATGAGGCTTTATCTTACTCTTGTCCTATTATATCTTAACTCTTTAGTCATCTCTGACTCATAGCAGTGATTACACTGACATTGGTGGTATGTTGATTTAAACGAATTAAAAGCATATATTTGATGCATATTAGAGGTCTGTATTTCTGTGATGCCTTGATTTCAGATTTACAGGAGTAGTGTGACACTATGAAGAAATATATATCTGGTTAACCAAAACTATCTGCCTTCTCAACTCAGAAGTTATGGCAACTCAAATTTGTGTATTTGTGTTAGACCAACAATACCTGTATCTTCTTCCTGGTAATGGGTGCACAAAACTCCTGAATATCCTTTGGTTTTCCACCAGCTCCTCCACAGAGGTCAGGAAGAGCCTTCATATCTATCTGTAAATGCATGTAATGCTGACAGCACTAATTTGCAGAAAAAAACAGAGGGTTACAGGTTTCCCTCCCAGTTTGATGGCATTTACACTGACTCATTGGATGGTAGATAAGCCCCACAAATCCTGAGATGGATCTTTTCTGCAGAAGCATGCAAAATGCTCTGGAGGGGCACTGGGTTGTTGAGTTCCATGGTGTTGAGAAGCACTGTGAGTGATCCAGCCTTAATGAAGGAAAAATGTTTCTCAGCCTTGTCTAAGAGAGCGTTGGCTTAGTCACATCTTTTGCTAAGCATACAATTGAATTGTAAGGTGTCTTTTAAATACTAGAATTATGCCTGTATTAAAAATCTATTCTTGCAGGTTATTCCTACAGTGTCAGATCTGCAGCTACCTGCCCAGCATACCGTCTACAATACCTAACCCCTTGTCTTACCTAGAAATGATACAGATGTCTCAGGAGCTTCTTGTTAGAAAAACAAAGTAGATTGGATGACCTTAAAAATAAGAAAAAGAAGTATTTGATAATCTGGTTCTTGCACTTTGCAAAATAAACTAGTGAATTTAATTATTTTTAAGTACTTAAGGTCAAGGATTCCCAACTTTTAATCCAAGGCTTTCCTAAACCATGACAATAGATGGCTATTCTTCAAATTGTAATAATCAAGACAACTATAAATTGCCAGTACTCTGTGCAGAGATTATTTCTTGTGATTTTGATACTAGTCTTATTTTATAACTGAAACAAAGCAAGGGTTAATTTATAGCTCATTTTTACTTTCCCTCTTCAAGCCCATGCTCAACCAATTGTACTACTTCACTGTGGCTCAAGGGAAATTTTGCCTCTGCCTTAATGGAAACAGGATTTGTGACATAGAACTTGTTCCTCTCTGGCATTACTCTGACTGTATTCATTTGAAATTGGTGGTGTGGGTACTGGTGTAAAACTACAGTAACACCCTGACGAAACAGGTCCTTAACCCCCTGCATCAATGCAATTTTGTACACCTCAGTGAACTGAATATTCAGACTTTGTGTTTATGCTCAGAAAGGGGAAAACACACCCGTAGTTCATTCGTATAATAAATGTGATGGGAAAATAATTCTATGGGGACAAACATTGTTTGGTTTGTCATGAGACATACTTGACAGTTACTGCTTTGTCCCTTTTGTGCTATTGCAATACAGTTATAAGATTGTGCCATAAATCTGAAAGGCTGTTTTGCAAAGTTCGTCTCTGCATTTGCTACCTTTAATATTAATAGGAGAATATCTTTAAAGTGAGTAAATGGAGAAAGTGGCTGAAACTATAGTTTATAAAAGAAGATTAGTGGGTTTAATATGCACTGGAGAGTAAAAGAAAAATCTTATTACTGTATGGAGAAATTACCTCATAAAGAAGCTAATACAGCAGGCTAGGGAGTAATTTTTAACAAGGTTTTTATGATGCACAAGTGTAGGCAAGTTAATGAACTTATCTTTCTAGTTATTTTCAGATTGTAACAATGCATTTCTTTTCCGTTCCTGTGCTTTAAAAAGTAAAACACATTTAATCACTTACAATAAAACTAAGTCATTAGTTTGATAAATCAAGTAAAATCCTATACTGCTCCTGTTGTGGCAGTGCTGCTTAGAAACTAGATCAGGTGAAAACATTTAAGTAATAGAACAGAGCAAACTACCAGGTTTATTCATTACTGGAATTAAAAGGTGTCACATTGACAGGGAATGTTCATTTTTGGAAAGACCTGCTCTGGTCTCAGTACAGAACTTAGGAAATAAAAACTAAAATAGGGACTGAGGCCAAGATTTTGTTTTAACAATTCCACTCTTTGCAAAATAGCCATGTGGTCTTTGACATTCATAAAACAGACATCTGAAGAATGTCACATCCAACAGCAAAGAAACCACAGGGGGGAGTTGGTAAATACAGAATGTCCATCTGTCAGCACCCCAGCATGGCATGCGTAGGTATTGTTTAGAAGGAGCATGTCCACATTTTTCTGCCCAAATGCAAAAGATAGACTGCTGAGTAAAACAGTTCAATCTTTATATTGATTAGAGAGATGTGCTTTCCTACCATACAACAATGACTGTACTTGAAATTAATTCAGCAGCATTCTAAAGGAAAACTGAAGGTTGTCAGACACTCACTGCAGGTTTTAATACAGATGTCCTAGAACAGAAATAATGTGGACATACCACAACAATTTGACACTACAATAGAGCATTTCATCGAGAGTTTATCAGTACCTCATCTAGACCACAATCATGTAAGCCACAGTCATGTTCAATGTTAACATTATTTACAGCTTTCATTGTGTCATGAGACAGGACAACCTTCCCAGAAGCACACTGAAGGGAAGAGAGGACTGTGCTGAGAAAAATTGCTGATCAACTGATTAACATAAATGGATGGGATGGTTGGGTTTTTCCTTTGCCAATGAGAACATTCTCCTACACGGATGTGGAAGAGCTATCTGCAAAGAGCAGCAGCAGGAAGCTTTCTGCTGTTACAATACCCTGAGTGATGAGCAAGTTGCACACTGCTCAAGGCGTTTGAGTGTCTCCACACCCTTGTTAAAGGTCACAGTCAACAATCTTTACTGCACTGAACCAATTAATCTAAGAAAGCTTATGGTTGGTGTGAAACTGAGCTGTAATTACCACAGTGTATTTACCATGAGGTAGAGAAGTGTTGGTTTTCCAAAGCCACATTTTATGATTTTCACACTGCTGATGAACAAGTGGATACATCTAAAATGACTAATTTGCTGTTGAGGGTTCACTGGTGTCTTTCTTTGTTTAAAGTATATAATCTTAAATACTTATTCTGAGTTAAGGCATATCTATATACTGTAACAAGCACAGATCTGAATCTGGCTAGAGAAATATATATAGAAATCTATCTATCCATCTGTCCATAAAATCTTTGAAGGGCCTTCTGAAAGAATGTCTGACCGTGATTTTCCTGCTTTCCTCTTTTATGGTAGACTGTACTTCTCTCTGTTTTGGGGCCCAGGATAACAGGATTCTTACTGAGTCCTCCTTTGAATCTTCTCTCTCTACAGGTAATTTTGACTTTCAGGGAAAAAAGTTCTCTCTTCCTTTACTTTTTCCCTCAAGAAAATTTTCTATCTATCTCTGAGAAAATGCTGTGAATTGTTAAAATGTGATATCTAAAAATATTTACAGGATAAGGAATACTATTTCCACCTTTCTGATTCTAAGATTCACTTGTCTACCTTGCTATCTAGCCATAACCTGATGTATTTTGATAATACATGTTTAAACTTCAGAGCTGTGAGTGGCTGTCTAGTATAGATGACCCTGAGCTTAAATAAAAATTCAAGTTGCTCTTGATTTCCACCACATTCAAGCCACCTCAGCCATTAAGCCTGGTGTGACCTTGAAGCTGGCGTTTGGAGCTGACCTCTCCAGGCAGTTGACACTGCAAGTACTGAATGCCACTGATGGGTAGGCTTATATCAAAATGATGTGATTCAGTCTAATCACTGACTTCACGAGAAACAGCTTCTTAAATCACAATTGAATGGAAACTGAAGTAAGACTCTGGAGAACAAGAATGAGAAGAGGACTGTTTTTTTGTTCACTGGGGTTTTGACTGTGTTACCTGACCGTAACATCCCAAGTTTACCTCCCTCTCAGTGACTTTGAACTTGTCTTTCAGCGAAAATTTTATATAAGGATGAGATACCACCATTGCCTTCATCTTTTTGTGATGCATCTGTGCCTTTTATTTCATTTTGACAAAGACTGGCCTGAAAAATATTTTCTGCTGAGTTAAAAAAGCAAATAAATTATTGATGATTTTTCTTCCCAAATAATAATAATAAAATAATAGAATCAAACACTGTGAATGCTGTGGATTCAGAGGCTCCTGATTAGCTAAAATGGACTTACAAATATAGAGCCTTGATCTCAACCAGCTACAGCATGACTTCTCATTCTCTGGATTTGATTGCAAAAATAATTTGGTATTTTACTGTAAGTATGTGCAAAATAAATTTTCTCAGTTTTCAAGAGCAAATCACCTATATAGATGTATTATTCATTATATTGATTATGTTTATTATTATATGTATTTATTCTAATCTCTATAAAATAACATCAGTTTTACTATAAAAGTATCTGCAGCAGTGAGAAGGTGGCAGATATTGATCATCTGTGATTAGAGAAACCTCTGTCAGCTGATGAACAGCGTACTTGTTTGTAAAGCTTAAACTTTAAAGATTTAAACTGTTTTTCTATATATGTTATTGGAAATCAATAAAAAGGCAACACTGGTGTGGATAGAGAGAAAAAAGCATGTGAAGAGAATGGGCCAACTTCTGCTCTCAGTAAACTCTATAGACAGATAGGAGCAGGCTCACGCTCGCAGGCACTTGTCCTCATGGGGGACTTCAACAGTCCTGATATCTGATATCACTGCCCTGAGGACCTCGAACTGAACCATCTTATAATCGCTGCAGCCAAGGCTGCCCTGGAGCATCACATTTCCAAGCAGCCCCTCCTTTGAGCTCCAAGCTCAGGAGTGTTGCATCCCGACTAGAAGCAAATGTGACAGAAGGGCCAGGAGACCTCCATGAATGGATAAGAAGCTGCTGAGGAAACTTAGAGGGGAAAATAGAAGCTTATAAATGGTGGAAGTGAGGACAGGCAGCCTGGGAAGAACGTTGTCTGGGATGTTGTCCAGAAAGCTAGGAAAGATGTCAGGAAAGCTAAGGCCCAGTTAGAATTGGGTATGGCAAGGAATGTCAAAGAAAACAGGGAGGGCTTCTATAGGTATGTAGCAAACAAAAGACAGACTAGGGATAATGTGGGTCTTCTCTAGAAGCTAACAGGAGAACTGGCTACCCTGGATTTGGAGAAGGCTGCGGTTCTCAATAACATCTTTGCCTCAGTTTTCACTGGCAAATGCTTTGACCACACCACTCAAGTCTTGGAAGGCAGATGTGGGGACTGTGAGAATGAAGACCTTAGGCCCACTGTAGGAAAAGATCAGGTTCAAGATCATCTTAAGAACCTGAATGTGCACAAGTCTGTGGGACCTGATGAAATGCATCCATCTGCGGGTTCCAAAGAAGCTGGTGAATGAAGTTGCTAAGTCAATGTCCAACATATTTGAAAAATCATGGCAGTCAGGTGAAGTTCCCGATGACTGGAAAAAGGGAAATAT